>JAVCKV010187285.1:0-17108 GCA_032274145.1 Herpochondria borealis | reverse complement strand
ATAGCCCACGAAAACCCTAAGCTCATCATACTTTTTTACAATGGCACGGCTCACAATAAGCTTCAGCCATAGAATCTATGCTAAAAATACACCATGAAAAATATACTAAATAATACAATATTACTATCACTCGCACCAATACTCTTTATCTGCTCTTGTAGTGACAAAGAAAAAACAAAACAAGACGAACGCTCAAACAATACTCAGTCACAAAGTAATGTCGGACGACAAGTCACTCTTATTCATAGAGGTAGTATTGTTAAAGTATCTGGAAGAATTGAACAGGAACAAGGCAACAGGGTTCAAGTTTCAATAACATCAGTAGGAGTCAGCTCTGATTATGGACTGAAAGAACACGGTTACCCTAAAATTTTCCAAGGTGACACAGTATGGACACCTAAGCGCATATGGTCAATGAAGTAACAATACGTGACCGAAAAACAACAATTTCAATATTTATTTTATAGCTTATAATATATTGATGCAATTATACATACAAAACGATTCAAAAGGAATTGTATTTTGGTTCAATGACACATCAGATGACGTTGGACCACATTACCCTTACAGGAACGCCTCCAAATTAGAATCTATTGATCACTTAGCTTCCCAAAGAATCCGCGAATTTCTAAATGTAGCCGAGGAAAATAAATGGAGTGCTTATGGACTAGAAGATAAGTTTTTTGCTAGTGTGATTGGCGTATGTCTCAAAAAGATTCAAGATACTATGCCAGATGCGTTTGATGAAGAAGCCGTATTTGTCTGCCCTCAACCACTAGCTGAAGCATTATCTATTGCAGTTGAACCTATTCCAATCAATGACTGGATAGAGAAGTATCCAGCATCAACAAAAAACTAATAAAAATGCATAACAAGTCGCAGTAGCACGCTTGGGCGTGCTATCACAGGTAGGTGAAAGTCCTACTCTAATCCTTAACCTATTCGATTAGACTGAGACGGTAACTGCGGGGTGGTAACATGCCGTGGGGAGGAACCTAATCTCTAATCAGCAGTCCGAAATGACCGTAAACCTCATCTAATACCATTTAGTCAGTTAAACTGAACTAACCCTTTTGAGCAGTAGCGTTTAGTTCAGTGGTTAGGTAGCTTGAACCGATCAACTTTATTATTCGGTCTGGATCGTCCCAATAAGGCTTGATACGAGCTGTAATTGCGTCTTCAAGTTCATTTAAATCCTCCCAATCTTTATTGCATATTCCATCTTTAACTATATTCCAGAGTTTTTCGGCGGGATTTAATTCAGCACTGTATGCTGGCAACGTGATAATTTTGAGGTTGCTCGGCAATGCTTCATCCGCTTCTTTGTGATGAAAGCCAACTCCGGCTCCCACTACAACATGAACACTTTCAGGATCACTCATAGAGAGTTGATTTAAAAATTTCAGATCCCATTTTTTTTTGCGCCGAAATACAATCCTTACGCAACACCACTGACTACGAGTACGCTCATAGTCGATCAAAACAGAATTCTAAACTATAAGCTTATTTCTTGGTGGATTGTTATTTTAGGAGGGATTTTTTTACCTGGATTAGTTTACTGGTTAATTCGAAGAGATAGGAAGGGACTAATAGTTTTCTTATCTCTGTTCTCAGGAATACCAACAGCCTTCACTGTATTCGGTCCATTTTGGGCTATGGTCATATTTAGAGACACACCCTATAGTGAGTTTGGTCTTTATCCATTTTTAGTTACTTGAATAATTATACCCGCAACTAGTTTACTAAGTGCGGTAAGGATTCGAAAAACTTGCAGAAAGTCAGAATGGAAGCTCAATCTAAACAACTAAAAATATATGTTCACTGTTGAGAAACGTCACTGCTGAGCTTGGCAAAATCTGATGTCAAGCCCGGCGTGTGGAGTAGGAAGGCTTATTCCTCGGCTGTTGTGATTGTTATAGGAATACGAGCGAGGACTTTTCCTCCTTGTCCTGACATGTAGCGGATCTCGCCTGGACCTGCTTTCTTAGGCACGATGACTTTCACAGGTGATCCTTTCCTGGTGTAGGAATACTTAGCGCTTTTTCCGTCTTCAGTGACTTTCATCACTACAGTGATGTAATCGTTTTTGTTGTCAGGTCCTGTCCATTCGATGTTTACTGTGCCGCCTGCCGCGACTGTATCTGGAGCTTTGAGGGTGATGATGGCTTTGGTGATTTCTATAGGAATGCGAGCGAGCACTTTGCCTCCTTGTCCAGACACGTAGCGGACTTCAGCTGCTCCTGGCTCCATAGGAGCTGCTACTTTTAGAGATGAACCGTGTCTGGTGTAGGAGTACTTAGCGTGTTTTCCGTCTTCAGTGTCCTTGGTTACGACGGTGATATAATCGTTTTTGTTGTCAGGCCCTGTCCACTCGATTTTTACTTCACCACCAGCGACGATAGTATCAGGAGCTTTGAGGGTGACTGTAGCTACTGTGATTTCTATAGGAATGCGGGCGAGAACCTTTCCGCCTTGCCCAGAGACGTAGCGGATTTCGGCGGCACCTGGCTTCATAGGAGCTGCTACTTTTAAAGTTGAACCGTGTCTGGTGTAGGAGTACTTAGCATGTTTATCATCTTCTGTATCCTTGGTTACGATGGTGACATAATCGTTTTTATTGTCAGGTCCTGTCCATTCGATCTTAACCATGCCACCTGCAGTGATGGTATCTATAGCTTTAAGAGTGACGGAGGCTCCCGTGATCTCGACGGGTCTGCGTGCGAGCACTTTACCACCTTGTCCTGACATGTAGCGGATCTCGGCAGCACCTGGCTTCATAGGTGCCGCTACTTTCATGGGTGTGCCATGTCTCGTGTAGGAGTATTTAGCATGTTTGCCGTCTTCAATGTCCTTGGTCACGACGGTGATGTAGTCATTTTTATTATCAGGTCCAGTCCATTCGATCTTAACCATACCACCAGCAGTAATGGTATCTGGAGCAGACAGAGTGACGGTGGCTCCTGTGATTTCTATTGGTATGCGAGCGAGCACTATTCCACCTTGTCCTGACATGTAGCGGATCTCGGCAGCACCAGGCTTCATCGGTGCTTCTACTTTCAAAGGTGATTCGTGTCTGGTGTAGGAGTATTTAGCATACTTTCCATCTTCGATGTCCTTGGTCACGATGGTAATGTAGTCGTTTTTATTATCAGGTCCTGTCCATTCGATCTTAACCATGCCACCAGCAGTGATTGTGTCTTGTGCCTTGAGAGTGACGGTGGCTTCTGTGATTTCTATTGGCGCACTTCCTAGGACTTTCCCAGAGCGACCTACTATGTAGCGGATTTCCGCAGGACCTACTTCCATTAGTGCGGTTAGCTTTAGTGGTGAACCATTTCTTGTGTAGCTGTAGTTCTTACTGGATTTTTTATCCGAATTTTTACGGATGATGGTGATGTAGTCACCTTTATTATTAGGCCCTGTCCATTCTACTTTAATCACGCCTCCTTGAATGACTGTGGCTGGTGCTTTGATGGTGGCAGGGTCTAGCTTTTCCTCTACTTTTTCAGTTACCTTGGTGTCATCGATCGCCATTTCGAGAGAATCTTTTAGTGAGGCTGTGTCATCTGCTTTTAAGAACAATCCACCCGTTATTTTGGCAACACATTCTACGGATTTAGCATCCTTAGCGTTAAGGTCGAAGGCGACCACGTGCGCAGTGAAGTCGAGCCCGCTCTTCTCAAGAATCTGTGCTATCTTGCAGGGATCGCGATCACAGGTTTCTTTCCCGTCAGTGATTAGGATTACGGATGCTCGTTTTTCTGTGTATTTTAGTTCCTTCGCTGCGAACTCTACAGCAGAAGTAAGTGGGGTCATCCCTTTAGGCTGGATGGCCTGCACCTTTTCATTAAATAATTTTTTGTCGAGTTTAGCAGGCGGAATGAGTAGCTCTATATCGCTACAGTCTCCTTTTTTTCTATGCCCATAAACAACCAGTCCTAGGTTGATATCTGGTGAGAGCTTTGCTGTGACGTCTTTGATGACTTCTTTAGCGATGTCAATTTTAGCACGTCCCCGGATTTGCCCCCACATGGAGCCGGAAGCATCGAGTACAATGATGACATGAGCGGGTTCTTGAGGTTTAGTGTCCTGAGCAGAGATGGGTGATGCTAGAACGATAAAAGTAAGCACTATATTAGTTATCAGCTTGATCATATCATATGATTATCAGAAAACTATGTGCCTTTTCAAGATTTTTTTGAATACTTCAGTGAGTTGATTTTTTGATAGTGGCCCATCATTTATTTAGCACTCAGATCAAGTGTTCTCTGGCTTTTTCTTTTAGAGGCATAACTGGCTTGGTAAATGTTCCATTATCCTGTAACAACTAATTATGAAGTTAAGAAACCTAACAATATCTTTAGCAGCTGCCATCCCATTTACATTAATCGGATGCAAAGATGCGCCGCCTAGTGCCGAGGTTATAGCTGAAGCTCCGGAGAAAAATCCTATGCCTTGGGAAGATCCGAGCTATGAGACAAATATCCGTGCGACTCAAGCCGAGTCCCGTCCGGGGCCAGATGAGAAGGGCTGGACCTTGTGGATGAAGCATCATGAGCAGCGTAAGCGGTGGGTCGCTGAGAAGGAAGTTGATCTGTTGATGATAGGTGATTCTATTGTTTTCCGCTGGTCCCGAAATGGGCAGAAGGTGTGGGATGAGTATTATGCGGATCGCAAAGCGGTCAACATTGGCTCTAGCGGTGATAGGACTTACCACATGCTTTACCATTTTAAGAATGGCGGGCTTGAAGGCATGAAGGATCACAATCCAAAGTTGGTTGTGATGATGATAGGAACTAATAACCGTGGTGAGCCTGAGAAAAATGGTGAGGACACCGCCTATGGTATTCTTGCGTTGCTCAAAGAAATCCACGCTCAGTTACCCGAGTCTAAAATCCTCCTAATGCCGATCTTTCCTCGTGGCGATACACCAGCTGACAAGGGGCGAATCCGCAACACTGAGATTAACAAAATCATCAAAGGTTATGTGGATAATGAGACGGTACACTGGCTAGACATCAACCATGTCTTTCTCGATGATGAAGGCAATCTGAACCGTGAACTCATGCCAGATGGCCTGCATCCAGATGTAAAAGGATTTGAAGTCTGGGCAGAAGCGATGGAACCGACGATTAAGAAATTTCTGGGAGAGTAAGCTAGGTTATTTCAGATGCTCACAACAGGTTTTGAGGCATCTCTTTTCTGGTTGGACACTCTTCCCGGTTTTTTCGACAGGGTGGGTGTAGAGATATTTCCAGACGTCTTCGTAGAGGAGTTTTCCGTCCTTTCCTGTTGGTGATCTTTTTCCCGGGGTGGAGGCTCCGTGGGCGCGGTTGGCATCGTTTCCTACATTGGCGCTGGTGATGAGTCTGCGGCTGCTAGAGTAGGGTGGCTTGGAGCCATCGATGTTTACGACTGGGCCAAATTTATGCAGACCTAACATCAGCCATGAGCGGCAGTAGTGATGTCCTGGCCAGCCTTTATCGAGGGTGTGAGTGAACCCGAAGAATCTCTCTGGCGGTGTTGCAGGTTCTCCCGCCTGCCATTTCTCTGTCTGATCGCGTGGGCCAGATAGCATTACGACGCGAGCTACGCGGACATGTTTCGCAAGCCGCGCTGAGGTGGTGGAGCCATGTGAGGCTCCGGAGAGGATGACTTTGTCCCAGTTGAGTCCCTTACCATCTATAGAAATAAATTGCTGCCAGTTTCCTTCAGGATTCTTTTTCGCTAGGTATTTTACGAACTGATAGGAACGCTCCATCAGGCCGTCTGGGTGTGCGATGTCGATGAGCTTGGTGTGATCTTTTCCGGTGGCGGCTTCGAGTCTGAGCCCTGAGAAATGATCATTATCACCTGGCTTGCGTTTGTTGTCCATTTGGCCGAACCACTGCCTAGGATAGGTCACTTGGATGGCATTATGTCCGTAGGAATTTAGTCTATCAAAGAGCGGGACGGGTGGAGCCATTAACCAGATCACGAGCCGACCACTAGACGGGACAGCGGTGTCTACCATGGCGAGTTGTTTATCGGCGGGCTTGCCTTTGGTCGCAAAAACGTAGCCAATTTCTGGATACTCCTTTGTCCTCTTATCAATCTCGGATGCACGCGCGGTGATCTTGTATTTCTTGGCTTGTGCTTCTTGCGCAATAGTTGGCATGACGATCAGCAGTAGGATGAGAAACAGTTTCATAGTTCTCTATTCATACAATACTGCTGATTGGGATAAGAGGAAAAAATTGAGCTAGCATCCTGATGGGATCTATTTACTTTAGCGGCATGATCGTAGAAAAACTAAAGTACACTATTTGGGCAGCAGACTCAGATCGCGCGGCAGAGTTTTATATCAAGACTTTTGGTGCGACAGTATCTAATCAAAACCCACATATCACGGAGTTGAAAATAGACTCTGGTTACATTGCCATTCATGGAGGTGGTGAGGGTAAGAAGACTTGGACTGGAATTACTTTCCAGGTTGCTGATGTGGTCGCAGGTGCCGCGGAAATTATTGCGAATGGTGGTAAATGTGAGCGCGAGCCGCAACCAGAAGATGGGGAGCCTCCTCACTTAGCGATGTGCGAGGATACGGATGGTAACCAGATCATGCTTTCGCGTGCGCGCAGCTAGTTTCATTGATTAAGGTTACCTAAAACTGCATCGTTCTGAAGGTAAGGTTTACCCTCGGAGTAGTGATTTTTGTGGTCTTCGGGATTTGGTGCTGCCAGTGAGTCTGGGTAGAACCCTGCATCACTAGTAGGCTTCCGTGCTGGAGCATTACTGAGGTTTTTTCACGCGTGGTTTTATGGCGGAAATCAAATCGCCGCTCTGCACCAAAACTCATTGATGCTATATTCGTATTCTTGCCGAGACATTTCTCGTCATCGCTATGCCACGCCATGCCTTGGGAGCCATCTGCATAGAGATTGAGCAGGCATGAGTTGTAAATCACTCCGGTTTTTTGCTCTGAAGCTTGTTTTATTTTGAGGAGTTCCGGCGTCCATTTCATCGCCGTTCGTGTCTTGCCAGAATAAGTGTAATCATAATCTTCATCTCCATACCAAGCCACTTTTCTAGCTGTGATAATGTGTTTTCCATAGATGAATGCTTCATCATGTTTCCATGGAATTCTATTTATTAGATAGTCGTAGATTTTGTTAGCTTCTGGCTGGTCAAAAATAGGACCATGATAGATGGCTTCACCATCATTAGTGAGTACATTAATCGGCGGGCCAAGACACTGATCATTAGTGTCTTCAAGATTGAAATATGTTTGGTCTGCCATGTCAGATATATTGTTTAAGGCTTTTCGAAGATCATAAAATGCTGCCAGGGGAGAAATTTGTCTGTGCGAACGTGCTTTAGGCCTACTGCTTTCATTTCCTTGATGGCTTGTGCTTCTGTCATTTTATGGAGGGGCTTAATTTTTACTTTTGGATCTTCTGCTCGGTATTCTAACAGATAGACTCTACCCTTGGGGCGGAGAGCGTGGAGGACGGACTGCATCATCTCGTTTGGGTGTGAGAATTCGTGATAAGCATCGACAAGGATAACGGCATCGATTGACTCAGCGCCTAATTCAATAGATTCGATTTTTCCGAGATGTGATTTAACATTTTTGACTTTTAGTTCCTTACTTTTCTTGCTCAGAAAGCGAACCATTTCTGGCTGGATATCCACTCCTATGACGGTGCCTTTTGGAACTAATGGGGCGATCCGGAAGGTATAGTACCCTGAGCCGGATCCAATATCGGCGACTATGGCATCAGTTGCTAGTTCTAAGCCTTGTACTGCACGAGTGGGATTTTCTTCTTTTTCACGGCTGTCTCGCTCTAGCCAGTGGATACCTCTATGACCCATGACTTGGGAGATTTCTCTATCCATATAGATTTTACCAATACCATCACGAGTTGCTTTACGCTTTGTGTACTTGAAGGGTTTTGGAGTAAATGTAGCTTCTGGTTTTTTGGTGCTCTCTGTGATATCAGTCTGAGCCTGAGCAGGGGTTCCTCTTAAGAATAACCACAATACAGCGGTAAAGAATATCACCAGGATTATGGGGATCAAAAGAGAATACATTCTACGATACTGAGTCATTCTTCTACCTTGCCATGTTATCTGGTCTTTTCAATCTCAGAAATAGAAGATGTTGCTAATGTTGTCAAATTTGGTCAAACTGGTTCCACACTATCATTGATCACTATTATGCAAATTCTATTCAAATCCCTAGCGATTAAACTTCTCGTTACTGCTTTCTGCCTTTCTTCTTCCCTGATGGCTGATAAGCCGAATGTCATTTTAGTGATGGTGGACGATCTTGGGTATGAGGATCTGAGTAGTTACGGACATCCTTCTATCAAGACTCCGGTGCTTGATGGGCTTGCAGCGGGTGGTGTGAAGTTTACAGATTTTCATTCCGGTTCGACAGTGTGCACACCATCGCGAATGGCTCTGATGACAGGTGCCTATCCCACACGGCTTGGTTGGACTCAGGGAGTAGTGGGTTACTTGATGGGGAGTAAAGAGGGCATGAATTCTAAGGCTCTCACCATCGCTGAAATATTCAAATCTGAAGGATATGCCACTGCCATGTCAGGTAAGTGGCACATTGGCAACCAGAGAGATACGGATCCAAATGCACAAGGATTCGATAGTTTCTATGGATTAGAAATGAGCAATAACCAGACTAAGAAGTTGCTGCGTGATGACAAGGTGGTGGAGAATCCTTTTAAGAATAGATATCTAACAGAAAAATTTACTCAGGAAGCCATCAAGGTGATTCGTGAAATGAAGGATAAGCCATTTTTCCTCTACCTCGCTCACACGGCTCCTCATTTTCCGGTAGAGGCGCATCCAGAGTGGAAGGGGAAGTCTGCTTTTGGCGAATATGGAGATGTGGTTGAAGAGTTAGATTTCAGAATGGGGGAAATAATTAAGGAGTTGAAGAAGCTCGATCTGGAAAAGAAAACGATCATTGTTTTCTGCTCTGATAATGGTCCTAATCCACGGGAAAAAGCGAACTGTAGACCGTATCGTGGAGAGAAATGGTCTGCGCTTGAGGGAGGAACTAGAGTGCCCTGCATTATTTCATGGCCAGGTAAGCTTCCTGCGGGAAAATTTTACTCTGGTTTATCTAGCTCTATGGATCTTCTGCCAACTTTGGCTGAAGCATGCGGTATAGACTGGAAGAGTAAGAGCACGGGGCAACCGAAAATTGATGGACTAAGCCTGTGGAAAAGTATTCATGGGAAAGTGGATCATCCTCGTGATGAGCTTCTTTATTGGCAGGGTAGGGAAGCTGATCCCAAGTCGATTCGAGTGGGGGAATGGAAGCTTTTCTTCGATCGTAGATATGCATTCGATGGTCCTGGGACATCTCGTAAGACTGAAGAGCAAGCATCGAAGATAAAAGGGTATAGCGAGGGGCTTGAGAAAGATAAACCCAACCCGCCTATCCTTTTCAATGTAGCAAATGACCCTGGTGAGACGGTCGATCTCAGTGAAAAATTTCCTGACAAAGTGAAGGCTCTAGGAGCGCGCGCTAAGCTTCTGATGAAGCAGATGAAGGAGGATGGAGTTCTCCCGCTCTCAAAGCCAGGCAAGTAATCAATTTGAAAAATTTATGAGAAATGTGAGAGTTTTACTATTAGCGGTTGTCTCATTCTACGGGGTGGGTGGTTCTTTTGCGGAGCCTGTCCTGGGGGGTGATGATTTAGTGCATCTATCTGGAGCAGGAAAAGAAAAGGTAACTGATGAGTTGACGTTTTCTGGCACTCAGACATGGGATAAGAAGTATTTAGCATCTACCAAGAAGCAGACGCGTTATCTGACCAATGACTGGAGAGACAAATTTGTTCTGCCTGTGCCTCCTGCGAACTCATCTGATCGTACACAAGGTGAGCTTGAGTATTTAAAAGGGTTCATTTCTCAGCGAGCGAAATTCCGAAAGCAAATTAAAGATGAGGTGGTGACCAATCTCTTTAAATGGGGTGATTATACTTACGAGCAATTGACCATGGGTCTGAGGTTCAAACATACTAGTAAATTGATTCTGGAGACTTATCGGGAGCTCGGAATCGTTGTGTTTGTTTTTAAGCATAAGTTTGACCGCGTGAGACCATCGATTCTCTATGAGAAAAAGGGTTTCAAACTAGGGACTGTGGTTAAGATACCTGGTCATCCTGCCTATCCTAGCGGTCATGCTACGGGAGCATTTACACTGGCTTATATTTTGCAGGAACTTGATCCAGCGAATGCTGAGACTTATCGTAAAGACGCACTACGCATCGCACAGAACCGTGAGGTTGGAGGGCTGCACTATCCGAGTGATACGCTGGCGGGTAAGCTTCTAGCGCGCCAGATAGCGGACTCACTTCTGGAGAGTGAGAAATACCAAGCACTACTCAAGGCGGCGCGGTCTGAGTGGTAACTCTGCTTGGTGTCAGTTAGCTTGTAACATGTATGACTTTAGGTATTCTATGCGCATGAATACGTTAGTTCAAAAATCGTTGGTACAATCGATGCTCACAGGCTTATACGTGATGCTGGTCTGGTTATCATCTGGTGTCATAAGTTCGGCTCAGGATGGAGTTTTGACGGATGAGAAAGTAAAAGTAGAAGAGGTCACGGCTGACCAGCGTATTGAGCAGCGATTGGGTCAGATTTATACAGCTCTCGAAGGCCTAGAGAAAGTTGAGATCAAGGTGGTGAGTGGTGTTGTGATTCTTTCTGGTAGCGTTCCAGACACACAGGCGGTGGACACTGCTGTGTCATTGGCACAGAAAACGGAAGGTGTCATTTATGTACAAAGCAAGTTAGAAGTAGATACTGAGATCACTAGTAGAATCACCCCAATGAAGAAGAAAATTTCTTCTTGGTGGAATGAGTTCAGTACTAGATTACCGCTCATTTTAGTAGCGATTGGGATTGTTTTGGTAGCGTATTTTGTAGGTAGATGGATTAGCTCTTGGACTTTTATTTATAACGCGGTAGGGCTTGATGGTATGCCCGCACTTTTGGTGAAACGCTTGATCCGGATCATCATTATGTTGTTGGGAATTGCCTTAGCATTAGAGCTTTTAGATGCCACTACTCTGGTCGGTGCAGTGCTTGGTTTAGCTGGTGTGGCAGGTATTGCCATCGGCTTTGCTGTTCAGGGAATCGCTGAGAATTATCTCGCGGGAATGCTTCTGAGTGCACGTAATCCATTTGAGTTAGGTGACTTCGTAGAAGTGGGATCTAGAAAAGGGACTGTGGTCAGGCTGACATCTAGAGATACAGTTCTGATGACTCCTGAAGGTAATCACCTTCGCGTGCCGAATGGTAAAATCCTCAAAGAGGACATCGTCAATTACAGCAGAAACCCTTTGCGTCGATTTGATTTTGGTGTGGGTGTTTCGGTGGAACTAGATTTAAATAAAGTGAAGGAACTAGGTCTGGATATTTTAAGTAAAATCAATGGTGTGCTTGATGAGCCAGGACCGAGTGTTGTTATCGAAGAGCTTGGAGACAGTTCTGTGAAGATGCGGTTCTATGGCTGGATGGACCAGAATAAGAGTGATCTGCTGAAAGTCCGTAGTGAGTCGATTAGACTGATTAAATCTAAGTTTGACCGTGAGGGTATAGAAATGCCTGAGCCAATTTACCGGGTGATAAATCTTTCACCTAGCTCAGCTATAAAAGGTGATACTGGCGGGAGAAATGAACAAACTACGCAGGATAACAAAGATGAGACAGCAGATCTTCTCACTACTGACACAGCCAAAGATAATGATATTGATGAAGCTGTTACCAAAGAAATACAGAATCAAGAAGAACCTAACTTGCTTAAGGATAACAAGAAGTAATCTTCTATTTAAGTGTTAAAAATGAACAAACAATCACTAAATCTTCTGTTGCTCAGTATCGTAGCGGTAGCGTTTACTGTGGTGATTCTATTTCAGAATCCACAAGAGTGTGTGATACGGAGTGCGACTGGAATCCATTGCCCAGGTTGTGGTGGGAAGCGTGCGCTGGGTCAGCTTAGTGATGGAAATCTCCTTTACTCCCTACAGTGTAATTTGCTGCTCATCCCAGTGATATTACTCATCATCTGGGCTTTGCTTTCACTGGTTTTTAGGAACGCGATGAGGCAGATGGTGATCTCTAAGCGGGTTTCGTTAGTACTGATTATCGTGATCGCTCTCTATACGATTACTCGGAATTTCGAGGGTATGTCGATTCTGCGACCTTAGTTTAGTCTGGAAGGATTCTGACAGTGGCTATTTTCCCTTTAGTCCTAGCCAGCACTTTCTGTTCGATGGAGTCTTTCTCTTTCAGTTGGTGAACATTGAGATAGCTCACGAGTAGTAGGTTACCATGTTTGTCTGTCCACTCACAGCGCAGTCTGTTGTGCAGTGAGTTTGCGATGCTGAAGTCTTCCCAGTTGGCAAATGTTGTTTGTGGAGTTGACTGATAAAGCTCATCCCATCGTTCATCTTTTTTTACCAGTAGCACGATGGCGCTTTCCTTGGTGATGATTTCTTTGATCGATACGGTGACTGAGTTGCCGAGTTTTGCAGTTTCTACGGTTATTTCATCGGCTGTTAGAGTGGTGACTTTGTCCTTAGCTTCATTGAACATGGCCTTGTAGTTCACAAATGGTAACGAGGCTAAAAACATGAGCACCAATGCGCCTAATGTGATGAGAGCGAGCTTAAGCTTTCCGCCAGAGGTAAGTTCTGGGGGCGGCTCTTCTGTCTCTAATTCTACAACTCTAGATTCTGGCTCAACCTTGCCATTTGGCCCTATTTTATAAATTGTCTGCTGTGACCTACCAAATTTAAATTCTTCAGAGCGTAGTGTGGAGAAAATTTCCCCCTCGCTAGGGCTGTCGAATAACCCGACCAGTGACCCGATGCTTTCTGACATCACTTCATCTAGTGGGATTTCATTTAGCAGGCTGGTAGATCTTGGGGTTTCTGATGGAAGCAGGCTGAAGTCATTGGCATCAATTCTGAGCGAGAAATGGAGGCCTTTTTTAGCAGCTTCTTTCGTCCAGATATCAAGGAAATCTGGTTCGACTACGACCTTGCCCTGGATGATTCCGCTTAAGATGTAGGTGCCGGCTATGGGTTTCTTAGAAGGGTTCATGAGTAGAGTATTTTGGCTAGTTCAGGTTGGTACTTTGCCAGCTCCCAATTGTCTTTTCCTTCTCTCCAGACCAGCGTTTCTTCAGTAAAGGCATTCATCTTTTTGAGTTTAGATAGCTCGTTAATACTCGTCGGTCCACGCTGCTCGCCGCCATATTCGTAGAACCAGATTTCATTATTATTGGCTGGGTCGGAATCTTCTATTTTTGGGGCTTGTGTTACTTGCGGTGCTTGTGGAGCAAAAGGATCTTTCGGTCCATCTTGCATGGTCAGCTGTGGCGCTGTCTCTTTAGTATCTATGCCGAGGACGGTATCATGCTTATCGAGACGCGAGAGGGTGTGTTGTCTGAGTGACTCTGTCTTCATCTGCTCTTGCTTGAGCTGCTCTTGTAGGCGTCTGTTCTGGATGTGCTGAGCCTCGAGCTGTGCAGTCCTTTCTTTTTCGTTAGACAGACATAAAATGAGAATAATGCCGATACAGGGGAAGAAAAACCCGACGAAAAACCAGCCTAGTCCGTTTCGCCCTTTGGAGTTTGCAATCGCTGCACATGCACCACCAAACGCTAGCATAATAATAATTTGTAACATTAATCCTCCGTCATTCATGGTTTAGTTATAACTCGGTAAAAAAAGTGATAACAACATAATTATGTGAAAAGTGTATTAGCATAGAAGGGTAAAGACTTCCTGTCTTATATCTTGCCCATCCCATAAGTGCACCCGCTAAAAATAGATAGGGTGCGGAGAGTATGCTGAAGTGCATGGCGGAAAATAAAACTGATGCTACGGCGATCGCTTGCCACATGGGAAAGTCACGTGCGAAATAGGTCTGGATATAGCCGCGAAATGCGATCTCCTCTAGCACTGCAGGCGCTACGCAGATCATCATAATTAGGCCAAATCTTGATGTGATGACTGACTCATAGTTATCCGTCTCCATGATAGGATCTATCGACTCGATGAGAGAGTGATAGCCATAGTTTAGCAATAGACAGGGCACTAGTAATAGTAATCCTAACCAGGCGTAACGGTTATTAAAACCGCCGCATTTGAGTTGGGATGAGATGGTTTCCCAGTCGCGCGCGATTAGGTAAATGGTAGCGATCAGAAGTGTGATCGAGGAGATGATGTAGCTTGCTCCTGACTCCTCGTTCACCGTGAAAAAGAGTCCTAAAATGGAACCTGCGACTAGTGCTCCTAAGACGATGAAGAACACATGCCAGACTTCTTTGTTCTGGCGGATGAGCATTTCTGAGTCAACATATTCAGGGAGCTCTCGTGGGATAAGAGTCTCTACATTTTTATAGGGAGTGGAGCAAGTAGGGCAGAAATAGATGTTCGCTTGGAGCGCAGATCCGCAGTAGGAACAGCTACTACCTGTAGGTTCAATGTCCACTATTCTGACGTTCCAGGGATATGTTTCAAGGCGTGCTTATTGGGTGATGTTGTTGAGCATGTCCTTGTAAACTTGCTGGGCTTCTTTCGCTGGAATGGCGAAGCTTTCTGCGCGGTTTGCTCTAGCGATGTTGATTCCTACTGCTTTGCCTTTGAGGTTGATTAGTGGTCCGCCCATTTGACGTGGGCTCTGGTCGATGTCATGCTGAAGAACCATTGGGAAACTGTTGCGACGCTCGGAGTAGTCACCGCTCATCTGGTCGTTACGGCTTTTTGGTTTTATGGGGTTGCCTTGAACATCCTTGCGGGATTTAAGTTCCATTTTGAGTGTGAGCATTTTTCCCTTTCGGAGAAATCCTACTTCTACGAAGTCGCCTGGTTGCTTCTCTCGGATGATATCGATGATCTGCTCGCGGGTGGTGACATCTGTTCCGTCGAATTTCTTGAAGAGATCGCCTTTGAGAATGCCTGCGTCTTTTGCTCCGGACTCTTTGGTGACTTCCATGATTTCTACCCCGCTTTTATCTGATTTTTCCTTTAGAACGACGCCAAGTAGGACTGGGATTTCACCTTTGATCTCGCGTGCGTTGGCACTGATGATGCCGATGTTTAATCTGCGTCTTGTTTTACTGGTGGAGCCATTTGTGACTACCCAGGTGCCTTGATCTATATCTGAGGCATCTGACCATTCCGCAGGGATAAGGTTTTCTGCTTCTATTTTTAAGATGGCTAGATCCCATTCTATATCTGAAGCGACGATGGTGACTTTGTCGAATTTCTGTGAGTCGATGAAGACGCTGAGGTTTTCCTTGAGGGTGGTTTTCTTGGTCTCGGGGTCTTGATCGAATAGCTCACTTCGCTTGGTGAGGAGGTGACCATCAGGGCTCATGATGACTGCGTAGCCGATGGGTTTTCTACTCATGTAGATGGCGGCGCTGGATTGCTGTAAGATTTTTCTCTGAGCTTCGAAGGCGCCTTCTACACCCTTGCCGTTCATACGCTGTTCACTAGAAAGTGAAGACTGACCGAGGACTGGGATCTGACTACATGAGAGGAGGCTGAGGCTAAGAATTCCAATGGCAAGCCCGCTGCTTTTGATGCCTTTTATGCTGAGTTTATTCGTCTTCATATTAAAATTTCTATGTTTTTGGGTCAGGGATGTTTCTGTTGAGTCTTTTATAATCTATCGAGCACCGAGGTCGATTTTTAGCTCAGTTTCTTTTCCTTTTTTGAGGATGGTGAGCGTCATTTTGTCTCCATCTGCTTTGCCCTTCATGATGGTCAGGAGAGCTTCTTTTTCTGTGATGGCTTTTCCATCTACTTTGGTGAGAATATCACCAATTTCTACACCGGCTTTTCCAGCTGCTGCTGTTTTATCTACATCGGTGACTTTCAGGCCGCTCTCTACTTTTTCTACCGCGATGCCGATGAATGCGCCGCCTTTTACAGGTTTCTTGGCGAATGGTCCAGTTCCTATAAATTCGTTTGTTTTCATTTCACCCCAGTATTCATGGAAGACATAAATAGGAACGTGCATGTTCATTTCTGTGGCGGTTCCTACACGGCTGTGGATGCCTACCAACACGCCGTTCATATCGAACAATGGTCCGCCAGAGTCTCCTCCGATGAGCGTGCAGTCTGACTGGATCGTGTCCTTTGTTGTTCTGACTAGTCTGCCGAGTCTGAGGCCGCTGCCTCTAGCTTTATCAAATCCACCGGAGTGACCGAGTGCGAATACCCAGTCACCTAGTTTGGTGCTGACTAGGTTTAGATCTGTCTCTGGATCGATGCTTACGAAGGGGAACTTACTTCTGCTTTTATCTATGATTTGGATCATGGCGGCATCGTTATTGGAGTTGAGTCCTAGGCTACGAGCTTTATATTTTTTCCCGTCTTCCATGATGATGGTGAGATGCTTATTCACGCCTGAGCTTACGTGGGCGGCTGTGAGGACGAGTCCGTCCTCGGAGATGATGACTCCGCTACCTGAAGATTTTCCGACCTTGATTCCTACGGTTGCCGCTCTGGCCTTAACCACGCTCTTCTGGAGTAGCTCTTGGATGGCGAGTAGGTCTGTTGCTTCTGGGACTTTTTTGTCGTTAAAATATGGACGCTTTGGTGGTGCAGGCTGCTCAGGTGCTACATGTTCAGGAGTTTTAATTTCCTCCGTTTGCTGTGCGGTGGCTGTGCAGGCTAGTGTGACCCCGGATGCGAGGGTGATGAATAGTCTGAGGGCACTGCGGAATCCCAAAGAAGGTAGCAGGGGGCTGAGTGGGTCGTTCATTTTTGCGTGGTTGTTCATCGTATTGATCCTGTTTGAGTTACTCTAAAGTGGCTCTTTGATTCATTATAGAACGTTACATATGGGGTGATTCGTTCATTTAATCCGTGATTTGATGATTTACTATATGAAGTAGTGGGCTGGGTGGGGAAGGAAAAAAGCTAAGTTTGATGATGGGTAATGCTGGTAATTATTTCTTAGTTTGGAATAGTTCTGGTATTAGGTAGATCTCTTGTAACTATTCAGGTAGGCAAGCTAGCTTAGATCCAGTCAACGATGGATTTTCTATCATCTCAGACAGGGTCTGA
>JAVCKV010187174.1:0-17109 GCA_032274145.1 Herpochondria borealis | reverse complement strand
GCTCTTTTATAGTGGGCTTGGGTTATAGTGCCTATTCCACGGTACCCTCCACAGCACGCTCAACCCACCTCCCCAGACGTGACACTCGTCACCTCCGGTAACTCTTTCGCACTAGGAACCCCGACGGCATTCAGCTCGCTGTTAACGTTAACAAAATAGTTTGCGTCTGGGAAGCCATGAGGTCCTCTGCACCGCCTGGTTTTGTGATGAATCGAAGACCACGTGATGACGTTGCCGCGACCAGTTGTCAATGAGCTTCCCACTGTGAACGTCAAACCGTGTTGAAACGCCCAAGCGAGGCGCTTCACGACTGCCCAAGCTTCATTCGTGTAAGGTGCAAATGCTCTCCGGCGCGTGGGAGAAAAAGGAGAACCTGGATGATCATGATAGGGCTTTTGAATGCCGCCTGGAAGATAGTATTCAATTACCAGTGAACCCAACGAAGAAGATTCGTATCCATCACAAGGAAGGCTCGACCACGAAATCGTCATCGTCCCAGAGGGACTCTTCCCTTGCTTTTCAACGAGCTGCTCACGACATACGGGGCACCTAGCACTATAGCTCAATGCTGAGTCCAAGCACCCAAGGTGGAAGATATGATTACAGTTGACAAGCTTCACAGCATCTGTTTGCTTTTTATACGCCTCGAAACAAAGGGAACACGCTTCCTGTTGGTTCTCCGTCCACTCTAGTGAAGAAAGGAGCGTGTATGTGGCTGAGATATCTGCCGTTTCGCACCACAAGGTGCTAGGAGCGAGGTAAGCAATCTTTGCGATTTGCGCCGTTACCTCTGTCCAGTTATTTGGTACGTACGGAGGCGGAATCCACGGCAAACTCGAGGTACTACTCAAAGCGATCTGCAAAGGCGTGGATGCTGTCTGCCCCTCTTGAGTGATACGCTGAGGGACAGTTGCGACACCGGCGTTAAAGAAGTCGTCCAACAGCTTCTGCAACCCGACGTGGCATTCCCACAGTTGGGTCGAACGGATAAGTGTCATTGAAGTCGACGAAGAATCATACGAAATGAGTGGCAGACACTGTTCTGCACATCTCAAAACATATTCATCACCGAAGAGAGGGTCCATATCAAGGCCGTTTACGTCCAGTACAGTCTTGTTCCCGATACCGGTGTCGACGTCGCCGCGATCTCCTGCCCCGAAAGTGATTCTTTTAGTTTCCCCCTTGAGAATGACGCACATGAGTCCTCTCGGGCCATACTTGCAGAATGCGTCTGGGTTATTGGCGGTGTAGAGTCCATCGCCAAAGAATAATCTTCTTCGTCCTGACGACATAAGTCCATGTACTTGGATGCTGGGCAAGTGTTCAGGTTTCGTGTTGTGGTATCCGACTTGGGCATGTGTTGGCTTTCCGAGAAGCTCGAACTCCATCTGCTTTTCAATGAAGCCCTCTGCGAGAACGACCATATCATCAAGTGCGAGGGTGTCAAAACCTTGAATCTGCGCGAGTCGAATGACTTGTTCCACAAACATCCATGCGCGACCGGAGCTGGACGCCAGCATTTCATGCTCTTCGGCCTTTCTATGATGCTGCAGAAGATTTTCAGCATTCGCGCATTCTTCGTGTATTTGTGCTGCGATTACTGCATCAAGATTAGTGTCTACCCTGTTCCGAAGCAGAATCTCAACATACGCCGCATCATCATTATTCGATGCGGCCTTTTGAAGTTCGGCAGCAAGTGCATCATCGCCACTTATTAGGCTACGAAGGGAGCCATCAGAAGGTGGTGATACTCTTGGGTCGTGAGCCATTTCATCCGCCGCAGGTTGATTTTGTGCGACGATGCCATCATAATCGCTTTTCAGTTGGGCTCGAGCAGTTTCGATTTGGTTCGATCCTCGACCATCATCTCCGATTGTACTCGAATCAGCAAGGGGAGGGGCAGGTTGCTTGAAGACCTCTTGCCAAGACTCATTAAAATCCTCTTGAAATTCCTGTACAACTTCTTGTTCTTCTTCGTTGTACTGATCACAGAGAAGCTGCGTCGCAATGGTCGCATCACGCAACGACTGTTCGTCCTGAAGACTGAAGGAGCTGGGCTTGTAACTTGGTGCAACTGTTTTGTTCGAGTCGGCAGCACCCCCCTTCAAACCAGAGTCTTCAACACTGCTGCCTTCTTCTTTCCCAGGCACGATTGTAGTTGAACCCATCATCAACGCTGATCCGCACATTGCACACGAGGACGATTGCCGATCGTTGAGATAGGTGCATAACTCGCACGGAGCCATAGCGCTCTTCTTCATCATGGTTGACAATAGGAGACTCCCCAGCATCCTTCGCCCTGATCGGGCAATCCCAGTAGATGAGTCTAATCAACTCAGCGACCGTTTGACGTCTCATTACAACGGGCGGTGGCCCTTGTGATAGCGAGCTCAAGTACGTCGGAGTGCCTACTATTTTCAATGGGTGACGATAATAACACTTGATAGGGTAAGTCGTGGGTGACCCGTCAGTTACGACATCCTTACGACGTACAGTAGCATTCTTTTTCCACATTACAGTATGTCAATCTGATCTTGAATCCAAATATGTACGCTTATGTAAGTAGACAGTGTGTTATAGTGGGGACTGCCTGGGACATCTTGCTTTGCATTTTCTCAACGTCTTCCTGATGACTCTGCGATACCAGATTTTTGCGTGGACTAGAGATTTCTTGAACCGGCGCGGCTGGACAAGCGAAGGACACCACGAGTAATGTGCGTGTTCTGAAAATAATGTCATCCAAATCATAGCGGCTTGAGCTGTTCTAACACACAAATCTGCAATCGTCACTACACGTACGACATTGACCGGCCGCTTGCGTTGTCCCTTCTTTCACACCAAACATGGCTCGAGAGGTAAACAGTCCCACCCCTTCAATGGCATACTCAAGTACCATAGAACCTCCGAGCTTCTCCTCCTCTACCGTGAGACCAGTGTAAGCACCACTCATCACAACCTGGTGGTCCGCTCTCTTCGCCACTTTCACAACATGTTCGTCCCATTCGGTGTCATCGCCAACATTTTTCGCAACAACATTCAACCATTGTTTCGATTTAAGCATGGCACATTCGTAGGTAAGCCCCATGGATAAGTTCCCGGAAACAGTCTGCAATCAACCTTTAGGCACAACCTGTCTCCTGCGTATGCCTTCATTTTGTTACTGATAATGACGGATTTTCCCAACTCATTCCACCCGTCACAAGACAAAACTCACCCTCGTCGGCGACGGCATTGTCAAGCTGCCGTTCAACTTCTTCCACGAGAACCTCATCTGACTTGGCAAGTAATCTCAATTGTTCCAAGTACATGGCGAGATTCTCATCCATCGTCTTGCTTGCCGTTTCGGCATCTTGTCGCGCTTCTTCAAAGCCACATTAGAACGTCAACGGCTGCCTTCCTATCGATCGTTTCAGACCAGGTCGTGGCATCTTTAGTGTTGGTGGAATATGGACATACAAGGATTCCTGGGTGTGGCGGCAAAGAATCCACTCGCGCATGGCTTGCAGCTATGAAACGCTGCGACGACAGCAGACAAAGTCGAAAGAACAAGTGTCGTAAAGGCAAGAGTGCGGATCGAGGATAGCATGGTTGTAATAGTGACTTTTTGACTTCCTTTGTGAACAGTGCCTAGAAGTACCGTTGACGGAGCTCACCCATTTGGCAAAAGTTGAAACACGGCAGTTGAACATGCCTCAAAACCTCTCCATGACAAGAGAACTGCCGCCGCCCACCTAGCAAGGCTGAGTGTATGATTTACAGTTGTTGAGTGTGTGGGAAGGGTACTACTTCTATCCTAAGACCTCCTACTGAAAAGGACCATAACCAACCACTCAGCTCTACCGGCAATCACCTTCGGACGAGCGTGCACTTCTCATGAACTCTAAAATCCAACAAACCACTCATTCCCTACACAAATGATACCTGTCAAGATCCTACAATAAGATTCTGATCTAGAGATCTTCTTTCCCAGGTGCAACGCGTAAACCCTACTCCTCCATCGTATCGTTCTCCTTAGTCTCCTCCTCTTTCTCCTTCTTGACCGAAGCCAGGACACAATCTAAAAAGGCTTGAATAGGATTGCCAGCCGCAAGCGCTGCCTCTCCATCTTTTGGATCAAGTTGAAAATTGGCAATGACAGAATGGTATCCTTCCAAAGAACCCTGATCATCAGGGACCAAAGCCTGTGAGAGCGCCCGAAGTGTCTGCTGCACTTGAGGACTACGAAGATTGTCTTCCAAATGCTCATTCGAACGCTGCTCTTCCGGAAGGAGCTCAATCAGACGATTCTTGACCTCCTCATCTTCCATGAGAGAATTGATTGCAGCGGGAGTTACCACTTCCGAAAGTGGGGCAGGAGTCGAAGGTGTCGACGTTTGCAAGCCAGCCATGGCGCCCTGCAAGTCTGCTAGTGTCAATGTACCACCCGTACCAGCTGCCGCCGCAGGTGCTGCTCCCTGTGGCTGTTCACCGCTGCCACCTTCAGGCATGCCAAGGTTCTCCAAAATGTTCGATAAGGCATCCACCGAGGCTCCTTCAGGAGCCGCCTCCGTTGGGTTCGTCAGATACTGGTTCACTTGCGCCACCAACTCATCCTCTGTCTCGTTCGTCAAATCTTGCATCCAGAACATTTCACGCTTCTTGCCGGAAGAAGTTTTCAAAAAGACGCGGCCATCCGGAGTCTCGACGCGCTCAAAGGAACCACCAGCTTCTACCACGACCGAATCCACAACTGTCTTGTCGCGACGATCCATCCATTCCCACTTGAGTTCATTGTTGGACCATACCATCTGAACTTGACCACGACGTGTATCAGGAGTTACCCAATATTTGCCATTCTGGATTCGATTATTGAAGCAAGATACAGTAGTGAGCGACAGTGCTAATGTTCTCCTGAAAATCTTTCTCATTTTCCTTACCTCTTGCAGTTGCATCTCCATCTTTCCTGCCTTGAAGGAAACAGCAACATGCTTGTCTTCATCTCGTCTTGTGTTGACGGACGAAGAGCTTTGGTTGCCAAGAACGTCCAATAGATCAGAGTACATGGTGGATTTGATTGTTTGATGTGTAGTGTGTTTTCGGTCAAGTTCCAATGTTCCAAGATGTTCGGTTGAGTTCGAAATGGGGACCTACCTTCAACTATTTCACAGCCAAACGAATAATTCACCCTCGCGCGACGCACGCGAGGTCCGCTTCAGAGCGCGCAACACTCGCGATGCGCCAGAATTCTTTCACAGAAAGATCTTGCTTCAGCATCAAAAAATCTCTTACGGAAAGCCACCATGGCGAGCAAAGACGACTACAACATCGAAGGCAAGGTCGTTCTCATAACTGGTGCCAATCGTGGCATCGGAAAGGCCCTAGTAGAAGTCTTCTTGAAAGAAGGAGCGACCAAGGTTTACGCTGCCGTGAGATCGCTTGAAACAGCGCAACCCCTTGTGGATGCAGACAGTCGCGTGCACCCAATCCTAATGGACTTGGCGAAACCCGAAACCATTGCCGCAGCCGCCAAAGAAACACAAGATGTCAATA
Source organism: Herpochondria borealis (assembly GCA_032274145.1). Classification (NCBI taxonomy): domain Eukaryota; phylum Rhodophyta; class Florideophyceae; order Ceramiales; family Ceramiaceae; genus Herpochondria; species Herpochondria borealis. The sequence continues at coordinate 11,580 of JAVCKV010187174.1, read as the reverse complement.
TTGTCATTAACAATGCAGGTATTCTATCCAACACCGAACCCTTGTCACCCGACGCAATCTCCACGTTGGAAAAGGAAATGCAAGTCAACGTCTACGGCTTGATGCACGTGGCACAGCAGTTTGCACCAGCGCTCCAAAACGGAGGCGTCTTTGTTCAAATCAACTCTGTAGCATCTCTACGATGTGTCCTTCCTTTCGTCTCGACGTATTCGGCCACAAAGGCAGCCGCCTTTAGCATGACACAAGCGCTGCGGAAAACGCTAGAGGCGCAGGGAACGAACGTCATGAGCGTTCATCCAGGCCCGATTGCGACCGACATGATTCAGCAAGTTGGTGGTGAAGTCGCCAAACAGGCGGCATCGGTGGAGCATTGTGCACAAGAGATTGTGTTGGCATTGAAACGAGGCGACTTTTTGTGCTTTCCTGATCCCAAATCGAAACAGCTGAGTCAAGCCTATGCCAATTTTGCAAAGTATGTATTTGAGGACGGTAACATGTACTAAACTATGAGTGTCTCTATTGGATATGCAACAGAGACGCATCAACTTTAGGTCAGTTGACCACTAAGAAGCACTACCGATCACCATCTAATCTAAACTGGGCTGGGCATACATGTACAGTTAAAAACATTGCACACGATGAAGCCCTCCTAAAATATCGTTCTTTCCACCCTCGTGTAGGAATAGGAAAGGCATATACAGTCACAAGATTCATACATAAACACTTTCTTGAACACGCAACGCAGCAAAGATCATCTCTTTTACTGCTGACCATCATCCTGTCCTTCAAAGAAGTTGGCATTGACAAAGATGGCGGCTCCAATCAAGAGACCCTTTTGCTGGGGAGTAGAGTTCTCTGGGAACGACACATCAAAGGCATCCGCATCTGTAAAGATTTCCACGCCAAGAGACTTTGGCTGCTTGAGAATCTTTCCAACATAGGGGGCATCGCCGTCTGTATCCGCCTGATCCGCAGGGAAGACATGAAAGGCTGTCTTGCAGCATCCCTTTCCGCAACAAGGGTTGCCTTCAGTGCAAATGTTGATGCACATTCCAGCACAGCAAGTAGGGGGGTGGACTTTGTAAACAGCGGCGTCACCAGGAGCGTATACGGTGAACTGTGGAACACAGTAGAAGCAATCTTCCTTCATGTAACCAATGTCCTCTCCACCAGAAGTAACCTTGGCTGACTGATAGCAGCAGCACTTGCAGTTTCCAAAGCCACATGCCAATGGACGATCAAGTGTCACCATCTCGGCTTCGGTATTGAGTTCCTAAGGATGATTGATTCGTGGTATCGTAGAGTGTGAGACATGGGTTTTTAGCTGTTTTGCAGTTTCGTGCAGCACAAACGATGGCAATGACAAGACGCCCTAGCTTACCTTGACTTCCATCTTGAAAGGATGACATCCCATACAGCAACAACGCATGCAAAAGTCAGAGTCCTCCAAGGAATGAGCAACCTGGTTGTCTCCAACAAAGTACTTGAATTCAGTCTGCGCTTCGCACCCAAGACATTCTTGGATCCACCCCTTGCGAGTTTGACGAATCGTCATCTGCTGTGTACTCGATACATGCGACTTTAGGGCATCAGTGCCACGATCCATTACTTGAGCCATCTTGGAAGAGAGTAAGTAGACTTGTTGTAAAGGGTTTTGGTTTGTTGTCTTGAGGGGAGGCTTCGTAGGTGAGTGAACACGTCGTAAATTTGGAAATGAGAAACAAGGATTCTTCAAGATCCAGCCTGTGATTGGATGAACGACTGCTGTGATCTTGTATGTGATCCAGCCAGTGAGTCGTACAGAGCAGTCTTTTGACACTTTAAAAAATTCCAAAAGATACGAAGATAATAATAAACAAGACAGAAGTGATATATTTTGGTCTTATCCGTTATCCACTATCGACTTTTAGTGGCAAATCGCCATCTGTGCGGAATGAAAGACAGGTTCCAATAATATTATAGCTACAGCACCGCTACCATCACTACAATACAGTATGAAGATCGGGTTAGTCCATGGTTACCGAGGAGTAGCAAGAGATGGAACGGCGCTGGAAAAAGTTAGAAAGATCAACCACCGTCATATATTGGGATGTAACGTTTTTTAGCTCGACAGTCCAATTCCCAACAAATGAGAGCATATCCAATTTCGAAGTGCGTCGTCTGCAAGATCTTCCACCGGAATTTCCGTGTTGAAGACAAAGGGCTCGCCACTCTTTCTGTCCTTGCGGCGCGGTTTCTCAGATGCAAGTCCCCACGCGTTTGAGGAAACTTGCATATTTTTCCAAACCAGTTCAAGGTCACGATCCCGAAGCACTTCCTGTTGTGTCAGAGTGGACCAGACTTCTTCGGTAGTCTTGCCAACTGGCACCACTTCAAACTTTCCAGTTTCAACTTCTGATTGTATCCCATCTACGGCACTCAGTGGATTGCCCTTGGTCCATGCTGTCACTCCAGTACACACGAGAAAGTCCTTTGGGGACGCCAGGCCCTTCCCAATGGCTGTCGTCACGTCCTTGGCAGAGCACTTCCAAATGTTGTTTCTGTTCTTTCCCACCTCTGCACCAATGCCAGCTTGTCTAAGTGTTGGACTGCAATGCAACCAAAGACCCTGATTTTCTTGAATGGCATGTTCTCCGCCATATCGAAGAGGTACCGCCACATTGGTCTCCTCCCCAGTTTTGGTATCCTTGGTGCTGATTTCAAATCCCTGCGTGGACGGGAGATTCAAAATGGCGCCAATGCTCAAATCGTCATCGTCCGCCAAAATCAACACCAGCGACTTGTGCAAATGTTGATAGGACAAGAGGAAGGGAGACCGCAGTCTGGAGGACGCACGTACCAGACTTCCTTCGCCAACGTCGATTGTAGTCTCTCCATCATAGAGCTTTTGGACGGGGCCTAGTGACAGTGCGCCACCACCAGCTCTTGTCGTCAACAGGTTCTCACGTGCCCATTCGGTCAACATGAGGTCATCAAACACATTTTCATCCGCCGGATTGACAACGTCTTGTTTGCCAATCATGGTCATGAGCAGGGTCCATGTTTCCAAGCCAGCGCCTCGAGGTTCTGGATCTTCTTCACGTGCGAGTTCTCGCAAGAGCGTTTGCGAATCAGTCGCCACCATGTACCATGATTGCCGTTCCAATTCTCCCATCAACTGACCTGGACCCCAACCAGCATATCCGGCAAACAGCCAAAAGTCAGAGGGTTTTGCAGCTCCGGCCTCGACGAGTTGTTTGGCTGTCTCAAAGCTAGTCCACTGTTATTGGTGTTGTGTGAGAGCACGGCCGCGTGTGAGTCAGTCTACTAGAGCAATGATTGACACCATAGACATATTCTATTCATCCGTACTTGCTCCACACACGCACAACAACCATTCCTTACCTGAATATCATTCATGACAACATTGCTCGCCTTGTTGACTGCCTCATTCTCCGTAATACTGTGCAAACAAATCAATTCTGGCTCCTCGGCGTCATTCAAACCACAGACATCTCCTCCAAACCACACGCGCCATTCGTCGCCATCTTCTAAAAAGTAATTGGTGGGCCGATTGAGAATGATTCCACGTGTAAACTGAGCATCGTGTGCGAGTACGAGAATGGCAGCCTTGTGAAAGTACTGTTGTCGCAATCCAAATCCATAGGATTGCTCGACACCACCCAAAATGACAGCGCCCTGTTCAATCACATTGCCCGATTCATAGGCCCATTGATCATTCTCCATATTCATTAATGATGACAAGGATGGTGAAGAAGATGATGATGCTGAGGAGGAGAGAGTCGTTGGGTCGTCAAACACTGATCCAATACCATCCAAATCATTGTCGTCCACATCAGTGCTAGTATTAGATGATGTAACTTCTGGTGTCTCGTCCTTTTGCATCACCAACTTGGCACGAAAGGCTCTCCAATCTTGATCGGATATATCAATCTCATCATTATCACCACCCTTCTCACTATTACTGCTGAGCCATAAGCGAGGACGACCATCACGAGACCTCTGCAATGATGGTGAGGATGATGATGATGATGGCTGAAATGCAACAACGGTAGCCGTCGACGACAAGAAGAGCAGCGATGATGCAACGATGGATGACAGCATGACGACTACCTGGAGGAAGGTGTATATGTTTCGAAACCCTCAATCTGGGCGATGCAATGGGTTTCGCTGATGTCTTCAGCGCGCTTCTACAAGAAGAAGTTTGCCATCACAACATGGTTGTCAGAACCTACCGCATGAGGTGGAGATGTGAGTAAGAGGAAAGCAGTAGGACAGTATCCATGCGCTAGTACCAGTGTAGTGCGGTATCCCTGGCCTTTGACTGTGGAGCGTCAAGACAAACTCGAAAACTATGAGATTGTGTTACGGTATCCACCATGCCATTCACCGATAGATAAGACTGCGGCTTCAATTGCAGAATAGTCTTTGCAAATTGATCCTAGTTATTGCCTCACACTCTGGATAGCTATTTGACCCATGTCAATATTCTTTGATTGGAAGTTCTTGCGGCATTATATGTTCTTCACGGTTTAGTGCCTCCGCCACCTGACACGCGAATGCTCATTGAAACTGTCTGTGTTATTGTCCACCGTTTTCCTTATTGAACATTTTTGTGGGCTTGGTGGGACGGATGAACCGTAGGAACGGATGCATGCACTACACCTCCACTGCGCAAAGAGTCAGATGACACTTTGCAAGTTCATCCGGATTGCTGAAGGACTACATGCTCATGAACTCCGCGCCTGTCCACAGCAAGAGTGTAAAAGTTTCTATTTTGAATCATATATTTATATTCGTAGTCCCCCTCAGTGAGAAGTCAGCCAACTTCCATGTGGTTTTGTGCAGGCACATTCAACGGATGCGGATGAACTCCACCAGTCAAGCGCTGACTCTTGCGACGATGGAGGCGGGTGTACGCTGGAATTCCAAAGTAAGTCTTGAATGGGAATGCTCCCTCGACTTTCTCGAACACGGCCCACTGGATGTAGTCGCCGTCTCTCCCTTCTGCTTTTTCCAGTGTCAGAAAACAGCTGTCGACACCCTTGAACTTGCGGAGCTTTTTGTCGAAGACGTTGCGGAATAGCGCATCAGTCAGCCGGGTAGAATGGTTGCGACCAAGGAATCGCTCTTTCAAGTTCTTGAGAACTGACGCATGAATCTCACAGTCACCGTACTGGGAAGAATCTAAATCTTCTTTAATGGAGCTCATGACATTGCGCAGTTTCTTCCCCATTGTCTTATCAACCGCAAATGAGAGTGCAGAATTTTGCTTTACACCGCACGCGTCAAGAGAGCTGTCGTCATCTTCAAGTTCACTGCCCTCAAAGAAAACTCGTTGAAAGTCTGGAGAAACTTCTTTGATTGTCTTCAACGCGGAGGGACCCCGTTGTTCCGGTGGCGTGTCTGCCTTGTCTTGGACAAGAAGCTTGAAATCGTGTACCGACAGGCTGCCATCAACAGTCAACGATATGGTCTTGCCAGTACGTAATCGATCCGGTAATCGTCGTAACGCATACCTGAAGGCCACTGGCACAGTGATCATCTTCCTCTCCTCCCTTGGTGTCCATTCTGCTATGAATTAGATGTTGACGTTTTGTTTGTTGCTGCTTAGTCGGTCTACGACAAAATCTGTTTTTTCCTGTTCCTGTTTTCATGGTCTACGACATTTTTCCTGTTTTCGGTTCTTTCTTGCTCGAATAATAAGGTATCTTTACTGGCTTCATCACTCGTTTCGTGATTCTGTTCTCCTTCTATTTTTAGGATTCCGCTTTCAATTTGAATTATTTGTGCACAACCGAACGACCCCCACCATGGGCAACCCAAGGCAGCCAGAAGACGAATGTAGAATGTTTTCCATAATATCGATTATTATGCATAATAGCGAGTAAGGCAGTTACTGAAAATATTTATTTTTTGCGATTACTATCCATAAATTAACTGACAAAGGCGGTAAAACATAATCTCGCTCCTTAGCAAAAATAGATACCCGACTAAAAAGAATTGTTTTGTCGTTAAGCGAGACATTAGTAATCTTGGGATCTCATTAAAAGAGGAACATAACCACATGATCATTAGTATTCCAAAAGAATCCTACAAGGGTGAAAAGCGAGTTGCTTTAACTCCAGATTCGGCCACACAAATTATGAAGCTTGGGCATGAGCTGCGCATTGAAAAAGGCGCTGGCAAATTGGCCGAGTATAGCGATGCTGACTATAAAGAGGCAGGTGTCGCTGTTGTTGATGCCGAATCGATTTGGACATCTACTGATGTCATCATGAAGGTGCGTGGTGTGACCGACGAAGAGGCTGACAAGGTCGCGGGCGGCACAACATTGATTAGTTATTTCTGGCCTGCGCAAAATGAACAGCTGCTAGAGAAACTTGCCTAAGCCAAAGTAACCGTTGTTGCCATGGATTGCGTACCGCGTTTGTCTCGTTCACAAAAAATGGATGCCTTGAGCTCCATGGCGAACATTGGTGGTTATCGAGCGATTGTTGAAGCGGCTAATCAATTTGGCAGGTTCTTTACTGGCCAAGAAGTAACTGCAGCGGGTAAAGTACCACCTGCGAAAGTTATGGTGATAGGTGCAGGCGTAGCAGGTCTCGCTGCGAATGGTGCAGCCAAAAGCATGGGCGCACTTGTGCGCGCTTTTGATACACGCTTAGAAGCCAAAGAACAAGTTGAAAGCTTGGGCGCAGAATTTCTTGAGCTTGAATTTGAAGAAGATGGTTCAGGTGAAGGCGGTTACGCCAAAACCATGAGCAAAGAATTTATCGATGCTGAAATGGCGATGTTCCGTGAGCAGTGTAAAGAGATCGATATTATTGTTACTACGGCCTTGATTCCAGGCCGACCAGCGCCAGAGCTGCTTACCACTGATATGGTAGAAAGCATGAAGTCGGGTAGTGTGATCGTTGACTTAGCCGCCGAACAAGGCGGTAATTGTAAGTTATCCAAAGCGGATAAAGTGGTCACCCATAAAGGCGTTAAGATTATTGGATATACCGATTTGCCAAGCTGTTTAACGACGCAATCTTCGCAGCTGTATTCAACCAATTTACGTCATATGTTGGCTGATATGACGCCCAATAAAGACGGTGTGATCGATCACAATATGGATGACGAAGTAATTCGTGGTGCTACAGCTGCAAAAGATGGCAAAGTGACTTGGCCAGCGCCGGCACCGAAATTATCAGCTGCGCCAAAAGTAGATCCGAAGCCGGCTCCAGCAATGCCAGAGCCAAAACCGGAACTGAGTACGGCGACCAAAGCAAAAATGACCTTTGGCGCGATGGGCCTAGCACTAGTCGCGTTATTGAGTGTTGGTTCGGTTGCACCGCCTGAATTTATGAGTCACTTTATTGTATTTGTCGTAGCTTGTTTTGTTGGTTATCAAGTTATATGGAGTGTCACAGCATCTTTGCACACGCCTTTGATGAGTGTAAAGTTGAGATGACAATGCCTGAGTTAGTGGCATTTTTGCACAGCTTTGTTGGCATGGCTGCGGTGCTCGTCGGTTATGCCAGTTACCTTGATCCTAATTTACACCTTGTTGGCACAGCCGCGACCATTCACAGCGACGAAGTCTATCTAGGTTTATTCATTGGTGCCATTACCTTTACCGGTTCGGTGGTTGCGTTTGGCAAGTTGAGTGGCAAAATTGGCAGCAAGCCATTGTTATTACCTAACCGACGTATGATCAATCTCGGCATGCTAATCGCCAGTATTTTCATTTGTTCTTGGCTCTTAGGCGCTGATCACGGCGCTGGTACATTCTGGTTGATTATAATGACCTTAATTGCCTTTGCCTTTGGCGTGCATATGGTGATGGCGATTGGCGGTGCAGACATGCCAGTGGTTATCTCTATGTTGAATAGTTATTCAGGTTGGGGTTGGGGTTGGGGTTGGGGTTGAAATCGAGATCAAATTCCTAGGTCCTCTACTCCTCGGAAAAAAGATATTGCAGCATAGACTAGTATATTCTCATCAAATCGCCGCTTCCTCTTCATAAGTTCTAGTTCTTCTTATACACTAGCAAGGCGTTCTTCTTATATACCAGCAAGGCAGCACCTCTTTCATTTTTAACGTATCTAATTGCCATCACCAAGAACTCGATAGCCTTGATTCCTTGGTCTAACAACGAGCATTCCTGTAGCGAAGAGACTCACCCCCACATAGTAGAAGTGGAGTGCAAAATTAGATTCACGAGCATGTCTGTCCGCCGCCTTGAAAACTACCCATCGAGAAAAGGCATTGTGCCAAAACCCCAAACAACCTTCGTATAAGAACCAGATTAGGAGGGCCGGCACTGCAACGCCAATTATAAAAGCCAACCATCTCCACAAGACGAGCTGAAGCAGCAAAAATAGTCCCCGCATCAATAAACCGACGCAATATGTACCAATACAAGAAAATGTCAGGTTTAATTGATGCTGGCAGCGATGCATGTCGTCGGACAAGTGGCTCTTCAGGTTACACCACTCAATGTCGGAAACAAACGGAGGCGGCGGAGCTGACCAAAAGTAAGGACGCAGTTCGGTGGCGCTCCAGCGGGATCCAAAAATGATGTAGGCATACACGCCGGTAGCATTATCAATGCAAGGGTGGTCGTCCCGGCGAAAATACTCTGCGTCTTCTGTTTGGGTCGTCCTGGCTGGAGCAGGAGTTGCTACCTCGACATCTTGTGGTGGACGCATTCTTGTCGCCGTCTGCTGAGAGGAGTCTTGTGGATTCATTGGAACAATCGACTTACTGAATGAATCGATCCTTGTTTGCTTATGAATTGCTTTTGCCGATTTCGGGTTTTGCCGAAATGAGACAAAACCAATGACGAAAAATGAAAGGCTGTTCGAATTCCACGTTCGTCTTTTTCATTGATGAAAGTTTCCTCCGAGTGCAGCAACATCGTCAGTGATTTCGCCCACGATCGCACGCCTAGGAGCTCTCTCACTTGGTCCATACTAGTTTCTTTACTACACAAGGTATTGATGAACGTACAACAGGCCAATGCAAGTTGATTGTTTGCTGCTTCCTTCAGCAATTTAACCAACCCCCACAGACAGTGCATCTTTTTTACTGTCCATGTCTTCTTGTTCGATTCGTTCCGTTTGCAACAACCTTGGAGAACTTCAAGGATCAAGATAGTTAGGTCATCGTCGTATGTTGACCACTATAACTGAAGCAGAGGTTGCGGAGAACTCCCTTTGCCAGGTCTCTTTGCGCCGCTGAAACGCTGCTCAAACCGAAGAGAGGCAACTACAGGTAGACTTGAGAACAACCATTTTCTGCTCATATTTCAAATCCTGCTCCTCTTTCGCGCAACCTAGAAGCGATAGCAAGGTGCACAGACCCTCTTGCTTCTCCAGCAGAACTAATAAAGGCGTCAGACGAACAACATGCCTCGTTGACCTTTTCCAAGGCCTCGACTATCCCAGGAACGGCAGTGGACCCATCGTCGTTCACACACTGGTCCAACAACTCAAGATTCTGGCAAAGACTTTGCGTTCGGCTCGCTACTGCTTCCCCTCTTGCGACTCTGGATGTGAAAGACGCACACAGGTGACTCGCAGACTGATTCGACTTGTTCAACTGCTCAATGGTTTCCTTCAATGCCTCTTCAGGAGACAACTCGAACAATTCTTCGTTCTCCAGCAGTGTTTCGTCGAACAGTTCTTGGGATATCATAGTGACAATATTCGAATAGATCTATGATATGTTCAGCAAAGCTAAAAGGGAAGACAAACAAGTTGTTGATGAAATTTGAAAGTACTGTCACAAAACAATGCCAATGACATCTTAAATCTGCGCGCACAAAAGGCGAACGAATGCCAGACGAAGCTCCACCGTGATAGATAGCCTAAGCTTGTCAACCAGTACTTTACATGTACCGGTACTCAAAAAGCTCTCGTGGCAGTACAGTACATGTAGGAAAAGGCATGCTATGGATTCAATACCTATCCCATATTTCTTAAATTATTTGTCAATTCACCATGTCTCGACTCCACGATGGGATTGCTCCACGGTCCACGATGGGACTTGGCAGCACGAAAGCTCTTCCTCTCACTTGCATCACAAAAATCACGAAGCATCCATATCGATAACTCCAAAACAATGAAGCTATTTTTCAAAAAGAACAAAGCAACTCGAGCGAAACGCCGTTTTTTGAGAAATCGGAAGTCGACTCCACGCAATGAACGCAATGAAGACAGTGAAGACAGTGATGATTGGATCATGCCCAGAGATTTGATTACCTTCACTTTCGACTCAACATGGGATGATGAATTCGACGAGCAAGATGAAGTCGACGAGCAATATAACTTCGTTGTCAACTTTAACGTTGGAGCTCTATGCGATATGATTTCTGCGCCATGCGCCCAGGTCCTGGTCATTCTTTTCTTGACTGTTTCCCTAATTTGCTGTGTTGGGTTTGCCTTTTTGAGTTCGGTTGTGTTGCTCGTTCTATCAACCATCCTGCCACTTTGTCGGAACCTCTGAGCCTAACTAAATGGAGGGATACACTACATTGTAACTGTCTAAAATATTGATCTTATGATACATTGTGACATTCTATGGAAAGACCTCGATAGAATTAATTGTGAGCTTCCCGTATCCATTCAAGTGCAAGACTCAAGGTCTCAGTGGTAAAGACGCTGTCTTTGCAATACGCCGTAGTGTCGAAGAGAGCTTGACGAGAAGTCAGGGGGGCAGTCAGCGTCCCTCCTTCTCAACGAGTCATCGTCTGTTATTGGACTCAAATGAAGCCCCCAAGACCAACGGATCCAAGGACCACGAAATATCCCACATTCCTCGCTACCAGCATGTTGTCTCAAGAGAATGGCTCATCCGTCGTGGCATGTTGTACATAGGCCTGCCTGTCATATCCAATCAGCTACGTGATTGCTGAATGCTTGCATACAGGACAAGTGGCTTTCTCGTTCAACCATGGATCAATGCAGTCCTGGTGAAACGAATGAAAGCAGGGCAATGTCCGCACTACTTCGCCTCGCTCGAAGTGCTCCAAACATATCGAACAGTCAGGCAGTTTGCCCTGATTAAGCTGCAGCAAGTCATCTCCCGATTCAAGAACGCGCGACGGCAGCCTTGCAATTTGTTCAGTAGTTGCACCAATGCTTTGGAGTAGTGCCTCCATTGCCGGACCAGACTGCTCCTGGAACTCTAAAAGTCCTTCATAATCAGTTCCATCATTTACCTGCTGTTCTCTTAGCACCAACCGCAGCGCATCCATACTAAGTGGCCGCTCGCCTTGTGCTTCTCGTTGCCGATTCAATTCATTCGCCCAGCGCTGGAATCGCACAGCATTGGCAGCGCGCTGACGATGAGTCGTCGGCGGTGCAGTTCGCCGAGTTGGTGCTGCTGTTGTGGCACCATCCATAAGTCGTGGGAACAAGAGTATTCGAACAATTAGCCGAGAAATCATGTAGAGCGCAAAGAATGTAATTAGAAAGTCTGCAGTCCCCGCAATACGGTCACCCCTACTGGCCTCATTTCCGAGCGTCGAATTGGTGCCACGAAGAACGACAGATGTTTGGTTGAACTGCCAAAGCTTCAAGGCTTGGC
>JAVCKV010187173.1:0-49666 GCA_032274145.1 Herpochondria borealis | reverse complement strand
ATCAAATTTGGAAGTGCCGACTACATCAAGTTGGTCCCCATCATTAATGAACTCACCCATTCATCGCGACTGGTCATGAGCAAGATTGGTGATGATCTCTTTTACAACCTAGTGAGTGACGAGGTGGCCTCCAAGTTTGCTGGTTTGGATGTTTCGGCACGCATGGTGTATCAAGTGATTGAAAAATCTGGTAACATGGGTATTTGGACCAAGGATGTTCGAAATCAAACGAATATTCAGCAGCAGGCTCTCAACAAGATCTTCAAGGCGCTCGAGACACGGCGTCTCATTAAGCCCGTCAAGTCGGTGTCTTCCAAGAAGGTTTACATGCTCTACAATCTCCAGCCCGCCAAGGAATTGACTGGAGGTCCATGGTACACGGAACTAGAGTTCGATCACGAGTTTATCAACGAAATGAGAAAGTTTTTGCTACAGTGTGTTCGTCGCCTCAACAACGGACAGGGTGTTAGCTTGGCAGAAATCAAGGAGAAGATTGCACTGGCGAATATCAGCAAGGTGCAACTCAACATTGAGGAGGTGCAGCAACTTATGCAAACGTTGGCCTATGATCATTTGATTGAAGATTTCGGCCTAGATACCCACGGCGAGCCCCTTTATGTTGCTGCGCGACGAGTCACACCCATGTGCGAGTTCAAGTGGTGGGATGCGATATCCCCCGACTTTCATTTTCGAAAGATTCGATTTGAAGATGGCGTGGAGTTGGAAGCTCATGAGCCGCATCATCACACTGCATAACGAAGAGTGCTGATTGTCTATTTCTTTTGATCTCTATTACTACTAATACATGATGTAGTGTCTGTGTTGAGTGTGAGAAAGCTGTGTCAACAACCGCGATATTTAATGAGACACGGGAAATGAGGCAGATGAGTACTTAGAATGCCTGACCACAAAACTGAGAGTGAGTACAGTAGCACACACATTTCAGTCCAACCTGCCTTCTTGACAGCTTAGCGTGTAACTGGAACTCGGACAGAATCTCTGTTGTACAGCAATCCATTGTGTAGACCGCTCCCCAGCCAGAGGCTCGCCGACAACGCGGTTTTCAAAATCGTGTTGCAAGACACGGGTGGCTTCCTGGCCTTGTCTACCTTCTGGGCTAACAGACGCATTTAGTTTTTCCGATTACGCAGCCAATAATATTTCTCAGTGCATTCCAAAGAGCAATGCGAGATGTGGGAGGGCACATAATGTGGTGGTGGTGGTGGACGATAAGGATCATGTTCGCCTGACCATACCCCGAACACCCATTGTGGATGGATATCAAAACCTTGTGTTTGAAGGCGTGGGGCAAGCATTCCCTAATACCATATGCATCCAGTACAAGCATAGCGGACTCGACAGCAGAACATCCCCGCTCGGTGTATCAACTATGAACAATGAAGTCTGCAAGTTACATTCCAGATCGATTGCGCATGGTTGGCTCCCGGAATGAGACTCACACATGTGCAACCACACGAAAGTGATCCATGTGTGACCCCGCAGGTCCAATTGACAAGCCAAAAGTCGCGATCCTTGTGGTGCACGTTTTGCTCACTTGCCACAGAACTACTTTGTAATGAAGCACAAGATAGCATGCGACCAGCAACAGCGTGCATTACTATTGAAGATCATCGTGTTAGCTAACTATCAAAAATACGTTACTTCCCCACGCACACATTGGATTCATGCAACAAACCACTGCGAAAACCACGTCCCGGAGAGTAACAGCGACAGTACAGTTACACATCCATAGGGAAGGCTTCTTCCTCACGGAACTCTGCATTCTCTTCCTCAATAGTATCGCAAACGCTTCCATTTTGAGAGACACAAGCAGAAGCCAACATGCCAAGTGACGAGCTTCGTGCACGACCCTTCGCGACGACTTCCTCGCCACCCGACGATGCAATCATTTGCTCCCCTTTGAGATCCAATTCTAGAGTTGGGTCAGTTTCGTGGTTTAGCATCGCATTCTTCTTGATGGCACGCTCATCGTAGCTTTCAGCACGATGCCGTCTTGGCGACTTCATTGGCTCAGGCTCTTCTCCGGTCGGTGACGACTTTCGGAGATTCTGCAAGGCAGAGACTGCAAAGGTAAGGAAGGAGCTCTTGCTACTATCAAGGCTCTTACCGAGCAGATTCGGGTTCTCGGAAGTCGACGCTGGTGGTGGTGCAGCAGCCACTGCAACTTCGCTGAAGAGCATCAGCTGATTCCCTGAAGGTGGACTCGCACAAACCACTCCATCATCGGAGGATGAGTCGCTGTAGGCGTTCGAATTCCTTGGAATAGGAAGAGTTCCGAATCTAGGCGGGGGAGGAGGCATGGTGACAGCTGATGGCTGACGATGATGAAGTGGCTCCGGTCGGGGATCAGGCCCTCGGTCAGGTAGGGTGAACGATGCAATCACTTGCTTCTTTGTGTTGTGCTTCCGCGGAGAACACTCTAGAACATTCTTGGCATGTCGAGCCACAAGAGAGCAAACTAGGCACACATGCTGTTGATCCTGTGTTCGTCGCCCCATACCCGCTTGCTTCGCACGGAGCTCGCGGCACTTTTTATAGTGATTCAAGAGCTTCCTCGATTGATGACAGCCATTGTAGTTGGACGGGCACCCACACCCGTTGCTACCAGCAGGGCACGTCTTCAAGTGCAAGAGGATTCGCTTAGCCTCAATGCAACCTTTGTGAGGGCAACGATTGCCACCCATTCGACAGTTCTGAAGAACAAAGAAGGTGTGAGAATGGTCCAACCAACGCGCGCGCATCGAGGTTGCCCCGAACGCCTTCTCTAGGACTACAGATCGTCTAGTGGACGTTCAATGGACAGTCCCCCCCTATCCACCACTACTGCTCGCTTACCTGAGCATGGATCAAAAGCCACAACGACTGAGCAGCTTTCTTTGCTTTGAGAACCACGGAACTGACGTCCGCAGCAGAGTCGTGAACGTCGCCGCTACCGGACCCCTCTCCCTCGGGATAAAGTCTCGTTGGCACTGATCTAACTGCCCTTTCAATTGGATCGTGCTTCATCTCGACTTCCGGTGTCTGCGGACGAGCTGCCGCCGCAGTTTGTTCCCCATCATACGAATTGTTTCTCGGGTCAGCACCTGGCCTTTTGTCCACAAGCGTTACCGTCATCCCAACGTTGGATCTTTCGGGGACAACTCCTTGGTAGATAAGAGCAACAGTTAAGCATTCACTTCAGGATAGAAAGGACGGATGATGCAATCACTTTGATGAGAAGTGTGCTGTGGTTTTGTCTTTGGGAAAGAAAAGTGGAATGGATTCTTGATGGTTGGTTGTGCAGTGTTTTCTCACATCACCTCTCGGCAAAAAAACTCGGGTGCGATTTTACTCCCGCATTTGTGGCTACAAACCCTACCAGTGACCTTACGACAGACAGACGAGGTTCGCGTACGTTGTCAGCTGAGCCAATCATCTGTCAATGCGCCACACCCGACGCACCATTTTCAAATTTTGCATCAGCAAGTTGAAGTCAAATGGATCCAACTTCGACAAACCAAGGAGGTTATTATTCTAGTACTTCGGTAAATGATAAGCGGAAAGCATGCATTGCGTGGCGGCCACACTCTCGAACATGGCTGCCTACTGTAGTCTACTTACATGCAGGTAAAAGGTAAAAGCGTATTCCTAGCAGTATTGGTGCGCGAGGACTTCTTGGTCGCAGTCTGAGACACCGAGCCCTGCCGCACCCAGTGGGGAATGTGATGCGTTGGGAAAGCCATCACCTATGCCTACTGTTCCTAATAATATGCTTTCAACACCTCTATTATCTGCTAGTATCCCTCCCTGTACACCTCTACGAGTACCGTAGCCATAATTATAATCTATATTCCGGAATGCCGCTTACAGTCGCGGTTAATGCCGTTTTCGGAACTGCGGTCTGTGCTCCTGAATCATCCGTCTCCACCACTCTAGGTGACAAATAGGTCAGCTATCGCAAAATCTGACCTGGCGCCACTCATACCAGAGAGTGAGAGCTAACAGCTGCAACCAAAAGCTAGGGAGACTAGACTCTAGAGAGTACTGGAGTAGACTACAACATTCATCCATGATGATGGGCTGGACCACATCACACCACGTGGGTGGGGGGACGGTTCAGTACTGGTACTGTACTGTGATAGTCACAACTTTTTGGAGCTCGCGGAGCTCAACCCAAAAACCATCATGGCCTCGCTCGGCCCCATCTTGACATCGAGGTCTATCATTGATTTAGACGGGTCAAGGGCGCCATTCGACGCCGCTGAAGACCCTCAAAGGTGAGGAGAAGTGGCTATTCAATCAAAAACCTTGAATCATTTAGGAGGGTTGCGTTCAAACTGTTTCATCTGTTGTTTGCATGATGTTTGACGGAAAGATCCAATGCATCGGATGGGAAAGATGCGATTCGATTCAAAAGAGGAACGAAGGCAGCGGATGTCAAGGCGTTGACATGGATGACGATGTCGGAATGTACTTTATTCTGTATTCGGGATTGTATATGAATATCTTGACGTCATCTTGACGACGCAAGGACGTTTTCGAATTAAGATTTTAGAACATCAGAACACAAGGTGTCAACTTTTCGTCTGTCTGTTCTCCGGGTTGCTGAGTTCTCTCACGTCATCAACAAAAAAACACATGCACATCACATCGGTGACACTTCGCTGGCACTCACCCCCCTCTCCCCCATCTCGATCTTGGCACAGACAAAGAATTGCTTTTGATTGACACCTTGACCGGCTCTATTAGGATATATCCACCGACTGGTTGCTTGGAGGATAGGTTGACAGCTGAAAGCTCAAAAGATCGGAGAAATTAAAACGAGAGAAGAGAAAAGCTCCTGTGAGATCGCGGAAGAAGGACGGGGAACGCTCATCTCTTTCATTAGTTGTTTTTGAAATTGGGTCAGCTGCTGCAGTGACTCCTTATATTGGCTACCATTGTCGAAGAAAGAGCTTTATCCGCTAGAATCAAATCTCGTCACTCGAGTGCCATGAGCGATTCAAAGAACGATCACGGGTCTGATGACGAGGACGATGGAAAGGGCGGTAAGGGAGGGGGCAAGTCCCGCCGTGAACTTCCTGCTGGTGCAGTAGCAACGCTTAAGGCGTGGCTTTTGTCGCCTGAGCACTTTACACACCCGTACCCGACTCCTCAGGATCAGGTCATGTTGATGCAAAAAACTGGTATCGATAAGAAGCAACTGAAAAACTGGTTCACAAACGCCCGTAGGCGAATATGGAAGCCAATGCTAAAGAAACAGCTCGAACAGGGAAAGCTTGCTGCCACGGGAGCGGGCGGTGGGGGTGTTGCCGTTCCTGGTGTTATTCCAGGGCTCATGGTACCGGGCCAAGGTCCAGTGCCTCATCCTGGTGCGGAGCCTAGTCCCGACAACCCCCACTCAGTTCAAGCGATGCACTCGCATTATCAGCATGCTGTCCAAAGCCACAGTCATCAACCACCACAGCCCCCGGCTCAACCGCAACAGGTAAGTATTTTGTTCTCAACGGCGTGTGTGCCAATAGTATATCAGTACCCTAACGTGTGGCTTTAGACGTACGACCAGCACGGAAACCCGGTGTACATGCATCAACAGCCAGCACCTGCGCAGCCAGCTCCAGCACCGCAATCATCCTACACACAACAGTACTACGCACCGCAACAACAGTATGGGCAACCGTTGACTTCAGCTCCAGCAGAGATGGCGGCTAGCAGCTCTATCGGCTCGCTTCCCCCCATGGGGAATGCACCTGTAGCAACCAATATCTCCGCACCCACAATGAACAAAACTGATAGTCATGCCGTACTTATGGAACTATTTGCAAGGGACCAAGATCTTGTCCGGCAGGCTACCGAGTCAGCGAAGATGAAAGCTACAACAAAGACTATGCCACCTGGCTCAGATCCGAATCAAGGGCAGCAGGTTGCCAGTCAACATCCAATGAAGATGGGGTCCCAGACGAAACTGATGAATGTCCCTACCTTGAACTCTTGGCCGCAGTTTTCAAGTATTTCGTCACTCAATAATCTGGGAACAATGACTGGCGTAAAAAGCATCACAAGCATGAGTGGAGCCGACCTCGCCAGTCAGGGGAACTTGAACAGAATGGGAAACCTGGCTCAAGTGAAGAGCATGGAATCCATGGGCAAGAACGATTCCTATGCATTCTTGGAAGTATTTTTTGGGGATAGAAGCATGAGTAGCATGAATATGGCTGGAAAGGACCAGCAGCGTGGTATCAAGAGGGAGCGCGAGGAGGATAATGATGTCGGTTTGTCTCTCGATGCCGACGACTCAACACCGTCGGCCCCAAACAAGACTCCAATGGAAATGCCTCCAACGCGCGCTCCTGGGGCTCCGACGCCGGCTCCACTTCCCCCGAAGGGCAAGGACCCGATGGGCGACACGGGAACGCTGAAGCGTGCCTACGACGACGCACTTGCTGCGCGGGGATTGATGTCAGTCAGTCGAAGTAGTGAGAAGCTTTCAGATCTAGCTCTTCCGGCCAAGATGCAAAAGACTCTCTCACAACAGTATCTTCGACAACACCAAGCGCAAGCCCAAACTATACAAAGCCAGCAGCAACAACAACAAGTGCCGCAACAGTATGATCAGTTCGCATTCACCCCAGCTCCTGCACCTCCGCCTCCCGCTCCTCTGCCTCCGGTAGGTGTCGCTGGCCCCCCTCCGTCAACTGGAAGTCAGCAATACCCTGGTCAACATCCACAGCAGCAGCAGGTGGCTGGTGGTCCACAGTATGCGCAGCAACCGTCGCAAGAATCCTCATCAACAGCTAATTCTTCAGGCGAGGTTCACGTACCGTCGGCTTCTACCTGTGCTCGATGTCACGCAACGGGTGTTGACACGCAATTGCGACCATGTGGTCACATGTTTCATGAGAGATGCTTGAAACCCAGTCTTCAAGTGCCAGCCGGTCAACCAAAGTGCCCGATATGCAATACATTGATCCAGTCGGCGCTGTTGGCTGTTCCAACTGAGGAGGTGAGTAGTTAAATATCTCTGTGTCTAATTGCGTGTTGAGTTGAATATGCCGCTAACCTAGCATTATATGGTAAACCCAGAACGCCAATACCGCCCCCCCTCAAGCACATGTTCATCAACCACCCCCGCAACAACAGCAGCAGCCGCAATGGGGAGCCCCAGCTCCACCCTACCAGAACCCTATGTCTGCAGAATCCTCCAGTTCCAAGGCATGATTTTTCCGCTAGAATACAATATCATGCACAAAAGTATAACAAAGCTAAGCTACTCCGATATCGTGTGAAGCCTTAATCTAGAGATAACATAGAAGTGTTCACGCCCTTAGCTGCCAGATCTACTAGGGAGTGTTGTGACGAGCGCCTATTAATTCTTTAGTTTCTTTGGCCGCTGTCCCTTCTTCCCTGTCCTGGATGTTAGACTGCTTTTTCACGAGCATCCTGGTCATCGCTATCGGTCAGCTCCTTGTCTTCCTTGTCCGCGGCTGGCTGAATGCAAAAACTCATCCAGCCCACAATCATGATCCAATGGAAAAAATTGAGATTCATGGACAGATCCAGGGACAGGTGAAAGCCCACGGCCGCTAGAAGCGCCACTGGACGAATGGGTTTGCACCAAACCAGTATCGGCACGGCAGCTTCCAATACAAGCGTTGCATAAGTAAGGAGCTTTAGCATAAAGTGGTTTCCAAACACCCACGAGGGGTTGAAGAACATTCCATAGAAATCGTTGAGGTGTACGACATACCACAGCGCGTGACCCTCCGTCCAATCCTTGCCTTGAAACTTGAGGATGCCAGATGAGATGTAGATGAGACACATTTCGATTTGCATCAATCGAATGGGCCACATGGGCCAAGATTTGACTGATGCGGATGGTGGGAAGAAGAGGAGAAAGAAACACAGGATTCTCAAGACTGTGTCTTCCGAGTTCCATAGCGTCATACTGTGATGGTGAAAGGAAGTGATAAAAACAACGACACAGGCAGTTTGAAATCTTGGCAGGACACCGAGTCCCATGAGAACCACTTGTGCCATGAAGATAGCATACATGCTCCAGTAGGCTAAACGCGTTTGGGGAATAATCGAAAATATCGTCATGGTATCTTCATCGACGGTGAGGCGTCCTTCACGAAGCGGGTTTACGTTTTCGGGTCCAGGAGCAAAGAATAGGTCAAAGTCCAGCCCAATCATACCAAATGAGCAAAAGACCAACACGGCCAAGCCTGCTCGAAGCCTGCACAAGCCCCGCACCTGTGTGGTCTCTGCATGAAAGAACTCATTCCACAAGTTTCCTAGGGTCGAAGGTAGGTGTAGAATCGATATGTTCCCTCGGGTGCGTAATCCAGTACCACTGGTCCCTCCATTCTTTGTGGTGGAGGATTCACGTCGGTCCAATGGCGAAACAGGAGAACCTTTGTTGCGTTCGGGTTGATGGTGCGAATCAGATACTCTGCCAGAGGTACCCAAAGTGGTTGGTACTGATCTCGACGAACGTTGTCGTAGTACTGCATCTGACGAAAGAGACGCTTCTTCTGCAGCGACCCCATTTCTGTCCAGTTTGGACTGAACCATGTCTGATGGACAGCCGCTGTGTTGTTGTGACCTTGATTCTGCACTCCGATAATCTTTGCGGTAAGCCGAATGTTCTCTTTATCAACGTCAGGGCAAAACAAGTAGTAGGGGCCCTGCCAAAGGCCGAGGTCCATAAATGGGTCAATGAAGCTACGAGTTGAGTCCAGAGAATCGAATGGGAGAACGTCGATCGTGAACAGTGTAATGAGACTAAGAATGAAGAGGTTGGTGACTTGGCGTTTGACCCACGAGAGAGTGATTGGCATAGAGCTTGTGTTCTTTGAGTTGCCAAGGATACGTGATGCGACTTGAACCGTTCACTTTGATATCAACTGGATGAAGGGTCTTTGCTGATGCATCCAATCGCTATCTACATCATCCCTCCAAAAGTGGTTGCTACAGTGTTACATATACCGTGGTGCCTACGAGCGTTTTACGGCACTGCATAAGGACGCGTGTCGTGCGTGCAATTCTTTGGGTAGAGACTACTCCATGATGGGCTATGGTACCTATTATGTACTTGAGGCTACCTAAGCACCGTCTGTCCTTCCTACAGAGTGATATTGTCTACCGTTGTGTTCGTACGGTAGCAAACACAAACTTCGGTAAGGACAATGATGCACTCTCCCATTGCTTCCTTGGTTTCTCTTGTAGACAGTCTCTCTGTGTTTGAGACATCACCATGAAGAAGTTGGATAGTACAGCCAGCCTCATGGCATGTTTCTTTGCTTCTGTCATGGCCTTGTCGATGCGATTGAATGAGATCCTGCTAGAGTTTCAAGAAACTCCGCAGCAAAAGTCAATACAACAACACTCTCCGCCTCCCTTCAAAGTTAAGAAGAAGATTATTAGTCACAGAAAGTTACTGAATGATCAAACCCTCGACTGGGACGGCACCGTGTATCGACCATGGTTGGAGGATACTTCAGAAACTCCACCTGCAATGCTACTCTTTACTCAATTTGGTTGGAATCAACCAAATCAAACTCAAGGCTTGGATGTCTATCGGAATGTTCGAACTCGTGAATTGGCCAATGGCATCATTAATCATCCGTGGTTTCATCCAACAGCGTGGCGAGACTATGATAGTATAGCTGGTACAAACAAAGAGACGCGCTACTATGTCTTCCTGGACAAGCATTCCTGTGGTGAAAAGAACTATCCGAGATACGACGGCAAGGGTCAAGAAGGCATTATGCTCAATCGCGATGAACAACACGGACGTGGCGCATGTTGTTTGGACTCGAAGAATCATTATGTGGATGAAATCATGGCATCTTCACTCTTTACAACAACAAAGAACGCTGTGCTTGTCTTGTTTGACTGCAGTCCTGTTGGACCGATTCTAAAGAATGAATTCAAACGTGATCGACGAAAATGTCCCAGCAATCAACTCTTGTTTGCCTCCATTAGTGCACCGCTAGCACACATGCGAGCCAATCATGATGTAGGATTGGTGCCACCAGCACGTCATGCGTGCGATGACGCAAGGTTGCTCGATGAGGATTGCAGTGAAGACGGCAGACCCATTTTGCTATCGTTTGCAGGCCAAGTGGGTCAAACACAAGCACGTCTGGATTTGGAACGTCTTAGCAATGAGAAGGATGTATTGGTGGGTGGGTGGGAGAAACCAGCCAAGTGGCTAGGTATTGAACAGCAGAATGATCGGTCGCAAGCTTACACGAAGCTTGCGGCCAAAAGCAAGTTTGCAGCTGTTCCACGAGGTGAGTGAATGAAGTGGACCTTGTCTCTTTTAATGAAAGGGATGCAACATGGGCTTTTGTGACGTTCTTACTGTGTTGCAACACGTGTTGAGTTTCAGCGCCAATTGGCTTGGTTCTATGTGCTACTGTACCATTTGCTTCTAACAAAACTCCACACTTAGGGGACAATTTGTATAGTTACCATCTCACCGAAGTCATGAGTTGTGGTTCCATTCCCGTTATTTATTCTGACGATTGGAAATTGCCATTTGGAGATGCCTTGGTGCATTGGAATACTCTGGCAATAATGATCCCTGAAGCAGATGTGAATCAATCCGAGAGCATTCTACGTCGAGTGACGCCACAGCAAGCATGTGCCATGAGACGGCGTGTTCGAGAATTTTATGAAACCTACATGAAGGATGGAACAGCTGTCATTCGGGGCATTATAGAAACCTTGGAGTTGCAACAACGCCCACAGGAGGCTCCAACCAGGGATATTTCTGCCATACTCGACAACTTCATACTACGGAATTCAAGTCACTTTCCACTTGAACTGCTCGACTCGAAAGTGCCGGGAGTACCACCACCTTCTGACTGGTAGCGAATGTGCTTGAGTCATCAGATGCTATTCACATTTGAACGCGGTGCGCCGGAGTCTTTGAACAACAAGTCAACGACCGTGTCCTGACGCGAAACAATCAACTCTGTCGGTCGACGCGCTTTGAGTTAATATGCACATACAAAAGATTTGTCTGTCAAGTTCGGCACGAGCCTTCTGCGGCATGGAATATCCTGCTCGAAACAAACTGGTCATCATCGATCACTAGACCAAATACTGGCTCCAGACAAAATGCTAAGCGGACTGGATTGGCAGTGCTACTGCACTCGAAACATGTCGCGACCGTCGTTGTACTCGGCAACTCATGATACTGCTTCTACTTCGTCCAGCGTATTAGACGACATTGCTACGTATTTGACGGTTAGAGACTAGTTTCTCTTTATAATTGATGGAATCGAATGAAATGTAGATTCATGTTGCGGTGTGCCTGAGTGTCGTGTTTACACAGCCTTTCTCTTCTTCGCCTTATTAACGCCCTTGCCGAGGAAGGCACACCCAACAACAATAGCACAAGCAAACACAGGATTAGCAAACGCGATCTTCTCCATCAAGGAAAACAAAGTGAGCACGGCAACAATGATGCTCATGAGGGCTGTTTTCAAGAAACCGTTTGGTTGTGACATTAGCCAACCAGTCGCTCGATGAGGCGCGGCAACCCAAGTTGAAATGCCTTCCACGGTGTACGATTCATTTGGACAGGAGGTCAGATAGTGACAAGCGATGCGATGAGGGAACTCAAAAGTGTGAGCCAGCCACTGGAATGGGATGAAGGAGAAGATCTTGGATTGGTCTTGAAATGCCACGAAGGAGGAGGCGAGGAGATTATTGACAAGGATCGTCCCAGATGGGGTGAATGGAGCGTAGACGCCGGTTGATTTCGTTGTCTTGATGGACTTGACAACTTCAGGTGTGCCTTCGCCATTGACCAGCACATCTCCCTCACGAAGATTAGAAGCGGTCACAAAACCGCGCCCCTTGGTGTAGACCATATGACCTGCGGAAAGCTCGAGACTGGAAGCCTCTGTGATGAGCTTCTTGAACGATCCAACTTGATCGTGGGCCCGATGTCCAAAAGAATAGACTCTTTCAAACCTGCCATCGGCATCAGTTTGGACAAAATCTCCAATTTGGAGGTGCTTCATGGCCACCTCTCCTCTACCTCGCACGTTGACAAGCGACGACCCAGAAAAACAAATTCCTGATACTGCTGGAGCCGCCGTTGGTGCTGCCGTCGGTGCAGGTGTATCAGATGACGTACTCGTCTCTAAGATACAGTCAGCAGGGAGGGTTACTGTTGTCGAATCTTGTACGCTGCTCATAGTCAAGTCACCCTTGAAACAGCCGACGACGTATTTCCAGTTCACAGCTTCGCTCGTACCATCGCAGTATCCCAACGTCCCATCTACATCATCCAGTGTTCGAACGTGGTAACGATACGTCTCGGAGCTGTCGCCAATGCCATTGCAGCTGTCCAAAACCGAGCTGTCCCCAAGTGGGCCATAAATGGGGAAACCATCCATTGCGTAGCCGAGGAGTTGCTCGCTAGGAACAGAAGCGACCTGAGTGGACAATCCAAACTCACCACTGTGATAGTGCCAGTCACCTGAGCGGGCTGCATGCCCATAGTATGGGACTCCAACCCTGTTGCCATTTTCATCATACCCCCCAACAGCGTTGGTCCCTCCACCTTCCTGACCACCAAAGACAGGCACTCCGTTGACGCTCATTCCAATGATGCCGAGAGCCGAGGGTTCTGTGACACCGACAATCAGGTTTGGGTTGAGAGGCAAAGTTACCATCCAATTTTGCTCACATAGATCGTTGGGGTTGTCTGCCTGAAGGAAGTGGTCGGGGATTCCGTTGGATACGATGATGCGGACATCACTCGTTGGACAGGTATACACGGATACGTCGTTCAAGATGTCCCCGAATCCCTGAAGAGTTGTGGAGCAACATGCACTAGATGTGAGATCTTTGAAAGAAGGCTCCGAAAAAGTCA
Organism: Herpochondria borealis; assembly: GCA_032274145.1. Lineage (NCBI taxonomy): Eukaryota > Rhodophyta > Florideophyceae > Ceramiales > Ceramiaceae > Herpochondria > Herpochondria borealis. The sequence continues at coordinate 36,768 of JAVCKV010187173.1, read as the reverse complement.
ATACGATGTAAAGGAATTACCTCTGGATACAAGTACGAAGTTCCTTGCGTGACCTCAGCGCACCTGCCCTGGGATGGATTACCGAAATTTGGTGACAAATTCGTGCTGCACGTGGTTCCGCCAGGACCGCCGCCGCCGCCGCCATCAGGTGGACCGCCACCGGGAGGACCTCCAGCCTGTAGCGACCGATGACGAAGAAGACTCTCTCTTTTAGTTACCCGCGCTGCCGTGCTGGTGGTGGCACAGCAGATAGAAATGAACACTGTAGCTCTTGAAACCTTCATGCTTAATGATGGGAAAGCTTGACGAGGAGAATTATGTACCAGGCGTGGATAAAATAAGGATGGTCGAGAAATGTGGAATGAGCGACTTGAGCAATTTATCGATCCTACACCATGAACCTGCGTACCTGGTACTCATTCACAGGCCACTCAATCGTGTCAAACTGAATCTCACAAACTACGCGTGTACTGTTCGCAGTGCGCTTACGGATCTGATGCCAAGGCAATAGATCCAAGTTGTAAAAGCAGACGATGAACGGGTCCGATTCCAGCGCGTGGTTCTTGCACAAAAATTGTTGTGACGTTTTTCACGTGGTCTTTACATGTGAAGCCGGTACCTTTTATATCATATTTTACGATTTGGAGATTGCCTGATCTGATGTCTTCATGTAATACAGCCTAAATATTCCACTGCGACTTCAAGTGTTTTAACAACTTGCAGGGACCACGTGAGTGACATCGGTGCACAACTAAGTACGTAGGCTCTCTATTATAGAGATTAGCGAGAGTCAATGTCCAACTCTAACATCAGAACCCACACTGCTTATACAGCACGGCCATTCGGACCTCGTAGTCGTGCATCGCAGAAGACATCTATTCACAGTTGAGTATGTAGTAGGACTATAGCACTATGGTTGTGAATGTCTGAGTTCCTCTCCCACAGTTGTTCCAAAGAGGAGTGTTTTTGTTATAAGACGACGAACGAAGACATGTCGACCCGCGTCATTCATCGATGGTAACCAGGAGAATCAACCAGATTGTCACGACCAGTGATCATCGATTTACGTCCCTGACAAGCATTGATACCATAGTGGAACATAGTTAAAATTCTAGCGAGGGTGACCCGCGTGATTCCCATCTTTTCCGTGATGTCTACACAAATAATAATATCAATGATCGGAAGGTTCGACGACGACCACGCCAAATTCTTGTCGTTTCCGAGGAATAGCGGGCTCAAACAGGAACTGGCTGATCTAGAGAAGCAACGATGAGCCAAGGAATCAATTTTAAGCCGTTTGGTGTCGTCTACGGCCTGCGCTGCTGTTGCTCGCTGTCCCTCTCGTACATGTATCCGCCGAGACCAACAAACTCATCTGCTCGAGGGGAATCCTCCGTGTTGTCGATTAGACTTAGTACACAGTATTCACCACCTTCTAGCTATTAGGGCACATAATCGTCTACGTATCATTGTGCTCTATGCTCGCCTCCGCCCAGTTGCTTTCGAACTCTTGCTTTCGAGCTCCACAGGGAATTCCAAACGTACTGTACGAAATACTGTCTTTTCCGTACTGGCGACCACCCAAACCCATCGAATATCACACCAACAGCATCAACCTCATTCTGATCCCATTGTTTGTGTGATTGAATAGCACCATGTCAGATACCAAGGATGAAATGTCGGCTTGGAAGTTGCGCAAAGAGGAGCGCCGTCGACAGCGTGAACAAGAAGAACGGGAAGAAGAAAAGTCAAAGGAGGAGGACAAGAGTAGTAGTTATCAACCCTTTATTTCCGCGGCCAAACGTCGTCGAATGGAACAGGAAGAACTCCTGGCAAGTCGAGGCCGTACTCTCAACAACGCGGTAGATCAAAGTGAAGATGATGACGAAGACGGGCCGCAACCGGCAAAAGATAATAAATCAGATGACGACAACAACGAAGAGGAGGAGGCACCCCAGAAGCAGATTTCGCTGCTCGATCAGGCTGAAGCCTTAAAGAGCACGCTCACGGAACAAGAGCGAGAAAAGATGCAGCGCGACGAAGAAGAGGAACGTATCTTGCGAGAAGCATCTCAAGTACAAACGAATGCGTTACAGGCAGCTTCCGAAGTTGCGACAGGCAAGGTCTATAAGAAGCCCATGCCTTCCACATGGACAGCACCCCGATATATTCTCCAACAGGGAGAAGACGCCTGGAATCAGATTCGTCAACAGTGGCATATGGAAGTGGAGGGAAATGATGTTCCTCCACCCATGAAGCGCTTCAAAGATATGAAGTTCCCAGCTCCCATTCTCAACGCCCTTGCATCCAAGAATATTCAACGCCCCACCCCTATCCAAATGCAGGGTTTACCTGTCGCACTGGCAGGTCGAGATATGGTGGGTATTGCCTTTACAGGATCAGGAAAGACACTTACTTTCTCCTTGCCGCTTGTCATGGCATCGCTGGAAGAAGAGCTCCGCATGCCACTCATGGGTGGAGAAGGACCCATTGGATTTATTCTGGCTCCCTCCCGTGAGCTGGCCAGACAGACGCAAGAAGTCGTGCAAGGCTATTGTGATGCGATCAACTCTACGCCGGGATTCCCAACACTGTATAGTCAACTCTTGATTGGAGGCGAGTCAGCGCGTGATCAATTGCAGCCCATTCAACAACATGGGGTACACGCGATTGTGGCGACTCCAGGTCGACTACGTGATTTTCTGAAGAAACGGCAGATCAATTTGAACAACTGTCGGTACTGTTGTCTGGATGAAGCAGATCGTATGCTTGATTTGGGGTTTGATGAGGAAGTGGGAGAAATTATGAACTTCTTTCCTCATCAGAGACAAACGATGCTCTTCAGTGCAACCTTTCCCAAGAAGTTTCAAGACTTTGCTCGTGAGACTCTTGTCCAAGCTATTGTCGTGAATGTGGGTCGTGCGGGAGCAGCAAATCTTGATGTAATTCAAGAAGTGGAGTACGTCAAGGAAGAAGCCAAGATTGTCTACTTGCTGCATTGTCTCCAAAAGACAGCGCCGCCAGTTGTCATCTTTAGCGAGCGCAAGGGGAGCGTCGATGACATTCACGAATACCTTCTGTTAAAGGGTGTCGAAGCCGTGAGTATTCATGGAGGCAAGGATCAAGAAGAGCGTAACGAAGCCATCAGGATGTACAAGGAAAGCGAAAAGGATGTCTTGGTCGCAACAGATATTGCTGCGAAAGGATTGGACTTTTCCGATATTCAGCACGTTATCAACTTTGATATGCCATCCGAGATTGAAAACTACGTGCATCGCATTGGTCGTACTGGTCGTTGTGGAAAGACTGGAGTCGCAACGACGTTCATTAACAAATCATGTGACGAAACGACGCTGTTGGATCTCAAGCATTTGCTGCGCGAGGCAAAGCAACGCATCCCCCCAGTCCTCATGATGCTCGAAGACCCTCGCGAGAACAATCCAGGAGGCGGTGGATGTTCATTCTGTGGTGGATTAGGTCATACAATTGTTGACTGTCCAAAGATTGACAAGGATGCTAGACGCGTCGCTGGTGGACACAAGGATGCGCTTACAGGCGGGGACTGGTAAAAGCGGCACTTTGATCGTAATGTATGTGTTCATTACACCTTCGAATAATAGCCACGACTGTAGTACCATCAAATAGTTCAGTCGTATAGTGTCGTCTGAGTTGCTTGAATGGTGGTTAGACCTATTTATGGGTTATAGGTGTCGAGATAGAGTAGTCAAAGTTGCCACTCTTTAAAACGTGTGGTTTCCGAATGCTAGAAAACAATCACAGTGTCTTTCAAATGTCGGCTATTCACATATATTCTTATTTAACATCTATACTATCTAATTCGAAGCTGCTTTCTTTGCAATCTTGTCTTTGCTGTGAGTGGGTGGTGAGTGCGGTATTATGTATCATACTTGTCTGTGTGTATCCGCGCAATCATGTCTGAACGGATTGGGTGTGTGTGCATCATCGATCTCAGCTTTGGAATATCTCGTCCTCTTATTCCTGCAAAAAGTCGGCATCGATAGGATCAAACTTTGCTTTCTTGAAGGACTTCTTTCGTTCCAACACAATACTCTTCTTCCTCGACTTGCCATTGTCCTTGATTTGCTCCTTGGCCATTTCTTCAATCTCTCCAACGTGCAATTTTTTCAATATGCGCTGGCGTTCATCGGCATTGAGGTGGACAAAGGGATCCGATTCTCCTTCCCACGCCACATCCTCTTCACCATCCACACCACCCAACTTGACCACGCGCAACCGTGCGTCGTCTGTACTGTACTCAACCCACATGCTGGGTTCTGTTGGAGCAATGGGAGCCATGGAATCGTCCTTCTTGTGGAACCGATCCTTAATGTGCGTGACTTGAGACCTCATCTTTTTCCATCTTCGCTTCAATTGCTGCGTTCGCGCCACCCACTCTGGGGATTTCGTATAGACCGTAAAGGGTTCTTCCAAACTGCTACTGGCGGTGATGCAGAGATCGGTATCAACATAGAGAATCTTCACCTGACTGGTGGCCTGCATGGTGCGATATCGTTTGCGGAGCAGTGGCCAATTGCAGAATTTCCAAGTTGTGCGAAAGATATTCAAATCCAACGTGGTGCGCGTCAAGGATTTGACACGGTAGTACTTGACACGAGACAGGCCCAACCAGTAGCGTTTGCAATCGACGACAAAGGGATCTTGGGATTGTTCCAAATCTTCCAGAATGAATCGACGAACACCATGTTCAGTCGTACCCACAATGTCGTCACTACTGTCATCGCTGCCTACTTTGCTCTTGTAACCTGGTCCAAATCGTGCTTCATCCAACAAGACGGATGCTGGCTTCTTGCTATCAAAGACAAACTCCCAGGGTCCCTCCAACAAGTTACTGTCGGTCGTTGTATAGACAGGGTTGGATTGACAGAGAGCCGCCAGTTTTTCTTCAATCAAGCACTGAGAAGCATCTGGAGTTCCCAGCAAGTCCCACAATTGCTTCTTGTAGTTGCAAACAGCTTGTTGAACGAGATTCGTCTTCAACTTGTTGACATTGTAGGAATGTCCATTCTGTCCTCCGATACCAGGAATGTGCATAGACGTCTGATTAGCAAAGGTGGGACTGTACCCCTCTGTTGTTTTGAACTTGTTGGGGTCGTCCTTCTTTTTCTTCTTTTTGCTCTTTTTCTTCTTCGTCTTGGGAGCAGCAACAGATGATGTAGATGCAGCAGCAGAAGTAGAAACAGCAGGGGTAGACGCAGCAGCGGGGGCAGATGCTTTTTTATTCTTACTGCCGGCACCTTGCACTTTGCTCAAATCAAAATCATTGCCTTCTGACATGAACAATCGCGTTCTTGATCCATGCAGCACACGGGGCGACACAAGAGCCTCGCTGCTCCAAAGGAGGAGCGCAACGGCAGCAAGAGATCTCATCATCATGGGAATAACTGAACGAGAATCAATGCTCTGATAGCGGATGATGAGTTCTCAATAATGTCAATACTACTTGGATACAGACTTGACTTCGAGTGTTGTATGATGGATACGAAGTAGTTCTCAAGGGGGCGAGCCAACCAGTGTCATTGAGCGAGTTAGTGGATGGTGCAAGTTATGGAAAGATGAGTTCTCTATTTTGACAGTCCAGCTCCCATGTTTGCGTTAAGGAAGTTTCCTTGGCCGTGTAGCGATGGCGAATATTTCCTTTTTTCAAATCCTGGCAGACGATTGCCGCAAGAATGTCTTTCCAAGATTCATACATAGAATGGAATAACGGTACTCTATAAAGAGAAATAGTGAAAAAAATTCGTTAAATATTCAAACAGCTGACGCGACAGCCGGCACACTTGGTACTTGTAACTCCGACCAGAACAGATGATTCCTGATTCTGTTCCCTCATGGACAGACAGATCACATCTGCAAACCGCCCAGATGGGAATGAGTCTAGCTTCGCTTGTGGCCAAACGAGCCAACAGACACTCACATTTCTTCAACAAAAAGGTGACACAATCAAAATTCTTCTGCAGGGGTGCGTGTCGTCAAGAGGACGACTGGGCAAAAGCAAATAACTACTGGAGATTGTCAGTTGCATCTATAGGTATGTTGTTGATAGAGAAAGTGATTCGAAACCTTGGAAGCGGTTCAAGATTGGGTCCACAACGTTGTTGTTCGCTTTCAGAATTTTGGTCGTGTCGTGTTCAAATTCGTGATTGTGGAATACGAAAACTGCCCAGACATTCCGTATTGAAAGGATTTGAATTTTGTTCTTATTCAGCTCCAACACCTAAAATTCTCACCGTTTTCGTCTCTTCCAAAGACTCTGTTTTCATCGTTAGACATTCACTACTGCTGCTCGCATCTGCTACATTGCATACATACATCCATAGCTCCTATTCGTCTTGTATTTCACCGAAATAAGTATCAATAATCATGTGGGCTGCTCTTCGTTCTGATTTAGAGGAATTTGTCGTCGGTGTTGCGGATGAAACCGAGGCGGTGCTCGAATCCACTCCATCTCGCGGTATCAATGACGAGGGCGAAGTGGTTGGAGATGATTTCGACGCCACTGGGGTTGTTCAATCCGCAGCCGACGAAGTGGCACGACGACAACTCCAACCTGAAACGTATTCGGAGCCTCTCGATGAAGGAGATGAATTGGTGCAGGCATTTTTGGATGACTTTGTCATTGATAACTACACAGAGACGATTACAAAGTTGTTGGAAGATCATCCTGATACCATCAAGGTCCAGTTTGAGGCCCTTGTACCGACTCAAATCAGTTATGCACTGTTTTGGCAGCGATATTTCTACCGCTGCAGTGAAGAACGCATTCAAGAGGAGTGGAACGCCGAACAGGAGGCTCGTCGACTCGCAAAAGAGGCACGAAGGGAAGCCATTGCGGGAGGCATCCAGTCGGTTTCCAACCTCTTTGGTGGGGCCTTGAATGCCGTGTCGGCGACTCTGGAAAAGGCCGACAGTAGCGGTGGCGGCGTTCCCATGAGTCCCTTTATTGATTCTGGAGCTGCTGCACCCAAGGATACAAGCGGTGGCATTAATCTGTTTGGCACTGGTGGTCGACCACCGTTTGTCATGAATACAGCTGTGGATGAAGACGACGATGATGAAGAAGAGGAGGAGGAAGAATTGGGCTGGGACGATGATGATGATGATGACTTTGATGATGACGACGAGGAAGAGGATAACACAGCCGACGTGTCGGAGGAGCAAATCACGTTTTCTGGTGGCAACAATGACGCCGTGAACAAGCTGAGCGAAGAGCTCGCACAAGCCTTGTCGGAGCGAGATGCCTTGAAGGAGACGATTGCCCTTCAACAGAAGGAAGTCAGTGCCCTGAAGGAAGGCAAGGACGACAGCAAGGAAGTGGAAAAGCTGAAAATGACGCTCTTTGAAAAGGACGCGGAACTTGCGGCCTTGAAGGCTAGTTTGGAAGATACTCACGATGATGCCGACACTTCTTCCAGTAAGAAGCACGAAGCCAAGATTGCAGCTCTCGAGCGCGATGTGGAACGTCTTACCAAGGAAGCAAACGAATCCAAGGAAGAGTTTGAAAAGGCCAAGACGGTGGCGACTGACATTGAAGCAGAACTGACGAGCGCCGAGAAAAAGGCTGCTGAGCAGGCTGCTGAGCTGACAAGCGTCAAAGCGCAGTTGGAAGATACGTTGGCTGTATTAAATACCTCCAAGGAGGAGTGCGGCGCGTTGCGTTGTGGGTTGGAGAACTCTGACGAGCTTGCTACAGCAGAACAGGAAGCTCGCGATAACATCAGGGCTCTGGATGCCGAACTGGAAGCAGCACGAGCTGAAAGTGCCAAGTTCAAGGAGGAATGCGAAACGTTGCGTCGCGGGGTTTTGAACGCTGACGAGCTTGCTGCAGCGGAACAGGAAGCCCGCGAAGCAGTGCAGTCAATGGATAACGAATTGGCTGCCACCAAGGACGCACTGGAGGCGCAGCAATCGCGTGCGACTGAATTGGAACAAGAAGTGGCTGCGCTCCAAAAGGCAGCCGCATCCGCATCTGATGGTGATGCTACCAAGCAAGAGCTTGCAGATAGCCAGCAGCAGGCTCAAGCGTTGGAACAAGAAGTGGCGGCGCTCCAGAAGGCAGCCGCATCGGCAGCTGATGCTACCAAGCAAGAGCTTGCAGATAGCCAGCAGCAGGCTCAAGCGTTGGAAGAAGAAGTGGCGGCTCTCCAGAAAGCAGCCGCATCGGCAGCTGATGCTACCAAGCAAGAGCTTGCAGATAGCCAGCAGCAGGCTCAAGCGTTGGAACAAGAAGTGCAGAAATTGAAGAAGGAGTTGGAGGAAAAGGCTGCTGCCGTAGTGGCGGAGCGCGCCCAAACCCCACAAGCAACCACCACCACAATGGACGAAGAGGAACCCCACCTGTCGCCCGGTGGTTCCGATTCGACAGGTGTCAAGGTTGAGCAGGAGGAACCTTCACCAGCCCCTGTGCCTGACGGAGATGACGAAGAAGAAGAAGGCTGGGGTGACGACGGTTGGGGTTCCGAGGACGATGAGTGAGAAAGCAGCAACACTACCAAAATGAATATTTAAACAAACATGCATAATTTCTTTACGATCTAGTTGGCTGCAGGAATGAATCAGTCAATCACAGCTTAGCAACATTCATAACGCTTTCTCTTGTTTGTACAGCTGCGCTGCACGGAGGACCCCAGCAATGGCTAGAATCGATGTGATCGCCACTGCCAGCTCTAATACTAGCACATTGTGATGTTTTCCATCATAGTATTGCACACAAAAGTAGTCGTCATCGGTAGCGTTGCATTGCAATCCCCAGTATGTGAAAATGAACCCAAAAAAGGATGTCAGACCACTCTGCAAGACAATGTTGCTGTAGGCTCCTTCCAATTCATGTGAAAAGTATTCGGCAAAAATGGCCTTCAACGTGCCTTCAAAGGTTGCTCGACCAGCTCCGTACATAAAGTAGACAAATATCAATAGGGGCCATCCCCACGTTTGACTCTCCAGATTGGGCCAAATCAGAAATGGCAGTACAATACAGAGATAGGCCAGGCATCCCAATACTTGCACTACATCCTTGCTCATGTACTTGGCCGATGATGCCCATCCAAACACCAGCGACATGACGGATGATACAATGGCACTCCAGGCCGACAGGGCCCCCACGTATTGCGAGGCAACATCGTGCAGGACAATGCGAATGACTTCTCCATTGACAAAGGAATGGACAAAGGCACCACTGAATCCAAAGGCAGCATTGACACCAATCATGTAGATCATTTTCGAATCCGATATCAACAAATGCCAGGCGGCCAGAATTTTGTGCCACACGGAAACGTCATTATTGTTCGCGTCAGTGGTAGTAATACTGTCGGTAGATGGATAATCGTGCACCCACAACATTCCAATCATGGCCACGACGGCAATGATGGAGTAGACGGTAAAGATTGTGGTCCACGACACTATACCAGCTTGAATCAGCAGTGTGGGCAGTAGTTCCAACGTGGCCTCCATGGCCAAGTAAATGCAAGCAAAGATTCCAGCCAATTTTGACGTTGCATGATCCATACTGATATTTTGCTCACGCGCATACACAGCGGCAGCTTGTGAAAAGTAAACTCCCTGTGCCGTCCATAGAAAGCCGCCTCCAATTCCTCCAATGGCGGCACCAAGCATGGCGCAGGATGCTGCGAGAGCAGCAGCAGACGATGAATAATGAATGGCCACAATGAAGCAGGCCACGTAAAAGCAGTAGAAAACCATGCCCAGAATAATCGATTGACGAGCTCCCAATCGTTTCACGACAAAGGTAGCGCCGGTAATGCTGGAAATGGTGTACGTCAAGTATATAATGCCAGTCTGATAGGCTCCAATGGAACCCAAACGTGCCGTGGCGAGTGCCATGCAGGCCAAGACACAACAGGGGGAAGCGGCAAAGAGAAGAGAGAAGCGTATAAAGTTGGAGAACACCGCGGCATTGCCGTCATCTTCATCATTATTGGTACTGACGGCAGGCAACAACAAGGAGTCTTCTCGTGGTGGTGCTGTCTCATCGTCTGCGTCGAGCTTATTCGTTCTAGCCATGGTGACGATGATGGTTCCGATGTGGTTTGTGGTGCCAAAATCTTTGGATCTTCATTTTGAAAATTACTGTGTCAACGATTTTGGAGTTTTCAACCAAAACAGTAATGATGGTCAAAATTACGAAAATCGGTCCTTTTGGTCCTTTCAAAATCAACAGAATGTTCCAAAATTCGAAACGCGAAGAACCAACACGAAAAACAGAACCGCGTTGCTTGCTTGATGCACCATTGCAACCGACAGTCGTGCGAGCTTTACGAAGCAAGAGTCACCTCTCTTCTCTTCTTGCAACTATACAAGACCCACAACAAGTAAACAAACAATCACACACTATTCGACAACAACAAGAAGCAACATGAGTTTCTTTGACAAAATAACAGGAAAGGACAAGAAGGGCGGCGGCGACAAGAAACCGGCGATCAAGAATCCGTTTGCCAATGTTGGAAAAGCTATGCAAGGCAATCGTACCTTTCAAGGTCAAGGCAATTCATTGGGAGGAACGAAACCTGGTAAATTGATTCATGTGGAGCTTGCAAACCCCGGTTCACTAGGAATGAAGGTGAGTTTGTTTGTCGACTCACTCCTTCGCAGAGTTTTTGCTCGTGGTTGCTCATCCTTTGTTTGCGCTTCTATATATGCCTAACCTTCTCCTGCTCTTCCTCAAAAGATTGAAAAGCGCCCCAACTCGGCTGGTACCGCCATTATAGCCATGGTAATTGAGGGATCACAGGCTGCCGCTGCTGGATTGCAACGCGGTGATATTGTTTGTTTCGCTGGTACCAATGGAGAAGAAGAAATCATGTACAAATTATTTCTCGACATGGCTGCCTCTCCTCAACGACCACTCGTCTTTGACATTCGACGCATCGAAACCAAGGCAGAAAATATTACTACCGGCAACCGCAAATCAGCAGAAGCCTTCAATCGCAAACAAGCCGTCATTGCCGCTGCGGAAGCACGTGAAAAGGCCGCCAAGGCTCGAGAGAAACCAATCAAGAAGACATTTAATAAAGCCAACACGGACGCCATCATTGATGTCAATAAGAACATTTCCAATACTCCTCAATCGGAAGCAGCTCGACGTGCCGTGGAAGCTGCGAAACAGGGAGAAAATCAGCTAGCTGCGCAGCTGGGATATAATCCCTATGAAACCAACAAGTCAACGGCTGGACAAGCACGGAATGCGACGGTTGCCACCAAACATGGAGCCGTCAGTGGCGGCGATCAAGACGTGACAACCATTCCAACCGTGGCACCTCCCAAGGATGCCACCACTGCTGTTGATGACGACGTTCCCCCCGTATCATCGACGTTTGCCCTTGCCTTTGAAGAAACCGTCACCACCAATGAAACTGCCGTCGTCGTGTCGTCCTTTTCAATTTTACGCAAACTGCTCACCAACGCGACCACCAAGGACGAAGAAAAGTTCAAGAGGGTCCGTTTGGGCAATGCCAAGATTGCAGCTGCAATCACTCAACCCAATGGTGCACTCGATATCATGATGGCCTGCGGGTTTGAACTAACGGAAGCGGATGGAGAATCCTTTCTAGTCTATCCACCGGGGCAAAAGGGGGGACCAGCATGGTTGCCGCGAGCGTTGAAACAGATGCAACAATACGAAGAGTCGTCGTCATCATGAGAAGACCTATAACCTCTTTTACATGAACTAACTATCCATCTGTAATAGTATCATCAACAATTTAATTTTCTAACTTTTCATTTTATTATACAGCGATGCGTAATAACGTCGCATTGCTTGATCTTTTACATGATGGAGTCAATCTCGCCAACCGCTGACGAGCGACGTCCCAATAGTGGACGATCCGCCTGCTGGTCATCATCTTCATCGTTGTTCAAGAAACTTTGCCGTTCCTCACTCTCTTGTTCCTTTCGATGCAAGGATTGCGCTCGCAAGAAGCCTGCAATGGACAGAATGACTGTAATGACGACAGCCAACTCCAGAACCAGCATGTTGTGCAATCCACCCTCTTTGAATTCGACACAATACTGTGAGTTCCGACGACATGGCACATAAAAGGATAGGAGGAATCCCAGTGATGTGAACCCTCCGTTTTGTAGGATAATATTGGCGTAGCTGCCTTCGTGTTCGGTGGGAAAGTAATCGGCAAAGAGCGATCGTAGGGCTCCCTCAAAAGTGGATCGTCCCACGCCTTGAAAGCAATAGATTGTAATGAGCATGACAACAGTCCACTGTGTCAAGTCAGGTTGAAGAATGAACGGAATGACCACCAAGGCGAAGGAGATGGAGCCCAATATCAGAACTTCTCCCTTGTATTGTGATAGCATTTTGCTACCAAACAACAAGGAACAGGCTGCAGCTACTGCAGATGTGAGTGCTGAAAAGAGGCCGACGTATCTTGATGTGACGACATGCTGTACGACTTCTCCATTGACATAGGCATTGACAAATGGACAGGCCAATCCAAAGACTGCATTGAGACCGACCAGGTACTTCATCTTGGGGTTGCGACGTAGCAATTGCCACGCAGCGGTTGCCTTGTACCACATGCTAGTTTCCATTTCCGAATGTGCCATTGGGTACTCATGGATTGTCGCCATCAACAGAGCCGATACAATAGCGATAACAGCATAGACGGCAATGACAGTGGTCCATGTCGCTGAAGTTTCTTCGAGCAACACCCAGGACAGTATTTTGCAGGCCACTTCTTCGGCGAGATAAATAAAGGCAAAGATTCCTGCTAGATACGACGTTGCTTCATGAGCGGGTTTGTTGCCACAACAAACCGCATAATCTTCTGCAGCACGTGAAAAGTAGGACCCTTGTGCCATCCAGACAAAGCCTCCTCCGATACCTCCCATGAATGCACCGAGTACAGCAAACAGATTGATAAAGGCTCCCACATGCAAGGCGAGCCAAAAGAAGGCGACATAGGCGGCATAGAGCGCCATTCCAACCACGAGACTGATGCGAGACCCTAGTTGTTTCACCACAAAGGTGGCGCCCAGTAATGAGGATGCCGCGTAGACTAAATGAAAGAGCGAGAGCTCCCAAGCACCCGTAGAACCGAGTTGAAGAGTCGCAAAGGCCAAACAGGATACCATGGCACCGTGATTGGCGGAAAAGAGTATGCTCATGACCACAAAGTTCATGAGGACTTGATTCGCAGACAGCTGTCGCTCCGCTGCCGGCGATAATTGCGAGTGGGGGGAGTTCATGCGCTCGTAGGAAGAAGCCACCGCAACCCGTTCACTGTGAACGCCGATCTCGTCGTCTGTTTCTTGTTCTGTTTGACTGCGAGTGTCGTAGTCCTTCTGTGAATCATCGAGCGGTATTATGCTGTGGATATCTGGTGTCGTGAGCGAAGGTAAAGAGGCTGGATTGAGCTCAAAGGAGCGATGTGATGACGGCGGAGGGGCCATTTTATTGTGCGACCAAAACTCAATACTGCACAGACAAAAATCAAAAAGGGGTTCGTGCGAAACTCGCGGCCAGTCCCGCAGTGGTACTGTAAGTCCGTCGTGAGTGGAAAACAGATGTCGCATATCATACATACACGTGGAAGCACGAAGGTATCTTTTGGACGGCTTCTCACATTATTTTCCGAAAAAGGATTCGGATTGGAGGATGATGCCGCTCTTGTTCTTCTTGTTCGCTCTTCTCTCTACTGTCCAGTCCTTTGTGCCTCCCTCCTGCACCGTTCGTAGTCCGACATGCCTTGCCGATATGCCGAGCAATCTCAAGATTATCTTCAGCGACGTTGACGGAGCCTTGATTCACTATCCAAAGAAGAATGAGGATTATGAACTGTCATGTGCTACTGACGACAACCGAATCTTGGCGCTTCCACCCAGTGCTACCGGAATGAGAGGCATCGTCTCGTCCAAAACCTTGGCAGCCTGTCGTGATCTGAGACAAGCAGGAACACTCTTGGTGCTGGTGAGTGGCATGCGAACCTCCACCCTGCTGAGTCGACTCCCGTATCTGCCTGTGGCAGACGCTTATTGCACCGAAGCCGGGGGGCGCATCTTTTACCCCTCAGAACCACTCGAGGATGATGATGTTTTCGATGGCGAGGAGGATGATGATGAGACTGATAGCCCATTTCCGTTTCAGCAAGCGACACCTCTGGAGTTTTCAGGTTCTCGGGCTGCCGATTTGAAAGCCTTTGGATTGCGAGAAGATGTCGACTGGAGAAATCGAATGGAAGAGGCAGCTGGCAAGGACGGATACCCTGGAAATGAGGTTTCGTCCAATCGATGCGACTCATTGGATGACTTGGACGATGAATGCATCATCGACTATGACAATCAGTACGGCTTTCCCAAGCCGAAAGAGGTGGTTCCGGTTGACGAACGAAGAGGGGCTCTGTGGGATTATGCTCAGAAACTACAACTCGACGAAGGCTTGGTCCTGGATACCAAGAGTTATTCCACTTGTTTCCGTGTCAATCGAAAGCACCAAACAGCAGGTCCAGAGAAGTTTGAAGCTCTACTCAGTGGGGACATTGTCCTACCGCCAGAGCTGGCTAAGAGTACAAACCTTGGCTGTATTGACATTTATCCCATTTCCTCTGGAAAACGGAACTGGTAAGAGGCACAATGTGATAGTTGCAACGATCTTCTGTGAGAGAATCCTCTGCAAGACGGTTTCTAACTTTGTTTCTATTTCCCTTTCACTACCCAAAGTTGCAAGTATATTGCAGACCAGCTAGGTTTTGACATTGGCTCGGAAAGCGTTTGCATTTGTGATGATGATAATGACATTGAAATGGCGCTCGCGTGCTCCCATGCTTTCATTCCTGCCTTGACATCCGAAAGTGTGGTGGAAACCATGAAGAAAAATCCAACCAAGTTCACTCAAACATATCAACAGGACGTCGTCACGTCAACGTTGGCCACAGAAGCTGCACTTCAACTAATCTGCGACGGGGTATCGGTCGCATAAACTAACAAATGTCTACTCTACCTGCGGCCACACCGATTAATGTCGGTAGCAACCCATCAAAGTTAGATAGAAACCCACCCGTATTACGGAATTGTATGTGTCTTGTTTTCATAAAAAGTTTGCAATATTTAGAGAAGTTGTAAAAAGTAGTATCCTTTCATTTAATTTTTAAAGTGGAGTAGGGAAGTATGTCTGTGTTCATTGCGTAACGGCAAGTGGTCAGTTGTATCATGGGAGTCAGAGGACCACTACAGCAGATCGGGCCGAATCACAATCCAGTCAGGAAAAATTCAACATCGCCTTTGCTTTAGCAGGTTTTGCGGAGCAGTATGGACGTTGATTCGGAGGAAGAATGAACTTTTCAGCTCGGACGAAAATGCTTCTTTTACTCGTAGGTCTATGGAGAAGCTACTAGTCTACTCTAGAGTATACGGTACCTGTACGAGCAGTTGCAACGGTGTACAGTACACAGTGAATCTTGCTTCTCGTCGCAATAATTTGGGAGAGACCCTCTACTACTGTACGCTTAGCGAGAGAATTGGAACTGTTTAGTGAGCTCATTTGGCGTCTAATTATACTCTAGAGAGGACCTCATAAACACAGCAACTGTCGAATGCGTGGAAGGACCGACAAAGCAACACCAGAAGTGAATGTGTATTATGCGCCTCCCCGAACTGCTCGTCTTACAAAGAAGTTGGCCAATAGGAGAATAAATCAGATCAAATCATCCGATCCATCATCCATGACCCTTAAACGACATGATTGTCACTTTTGTTCGATAGTAGTTATTGCATTTCTGTCAGTGTTTTGAAAAATGCTCCTTGGTACCTTGGAACTCGAGGCACGTAGTCTTGATGCTTGGTGTCCCACAAATGGCGTAGCTCATCTATCTTGATCCACTTCACAGCCGTCACTTCGGCCTCGCCAATGGCAAAATGACAACTATCTTTGTCTCGCTGCAAAAAGTAAACATCTTCATAACAGTTGCACCCTCCCAATGGTGCTTGCTCTGCGGGACAAGTAAAGGCAAAGCTTAACCCTGATGATACGTGTTGTTGATCTGCAGTTGAAGATACCGCGGATGCATCCATGCCCAATTCTTCCGCTAATTCTCGAGCAGCTGTCTCTCTCGAATCGGCACCATTCTCAATATGCCCAGCTGCGGAAATATCCCATCGATTGGGAAACGTATCTTTGTTTGGCGATCGCCGTTGCAACACCACTTCTTGTCGTTTCAGATCCACGACCCATACATGAACACTGCGGTGCCAATCTCCGTCCCGATGGACTTGTTTTCTGGCTTTTGTGATACCTGCAGAAGGAGGGCGATCCTTGTACATATCAAAATTGTTGTCGTCAGTAGGAGGCGGCAGCATCACTTCGAAGCATTCGGCATCGTCTTGAGCCGTGTCTAGTGCGTGGGGGTTGCTCATATAAGAAAGGGCGCTATGGTAGTAAGTTGGGGTAGAAAGTGCTGTTGTGATTTATTATCCCATCATCGTTGATGTGGCACATCATATTCAATATAGCATGGATGAGTTCAAAGACACATCAAAGTTGAAGTAAGCGGTATGACAGTACAGTACTTGCACCAGTGCAAAGTGATTGATTCACATTGAACAGGGAAAAAGAACTCGTCTCGTCGTCCATGATCAGCCTTGTAGGCAGGCCTCCATTCTATCCAGCTCACTGCACTCGTAGATTGCGCTGTTTGTCCATAATCGTGCTACCCTTGTCAGTGCGACCGTTGTCTACCATGCACGCTACAGAATTCCTCTATCGCAAGCATCGCTTGCATCCTTCACTTTTTGGAGACACATTTAAAGAGGAATGGCTCCATCCAGACATGGTCAAGATTGACAAGGCCTTTGAGAGAGCACCGGCCGCTGACAACCCTCTTGAGATCACACCGCTGCTCAAGCACGAAACAGAACAAGTCTACTCGTTTCCCTGTCTGAGTCACACATTTATCGAAATGTTCAATGAAGAAATCGAGAACTTCTACAAGGCTTCGGCGGAGCACAACATTCCCGTTCGAAGACCCAACTCTATGAACAATTATGGTGTTGTTGTCAACACGATTGGGATGCGTCCCATCATCACCGACTTTCAGCAGAAATATCTATGGCCACTCGCCCATCGACTCTTTCCTCGAGAGGGATCTCAATTTGACGATCATCACTCCTTTTTAGTTCGGTATCAAGCCGACGAAGATCTCGGCCTCGATATGCACGTGGACGATTCGGATGTGACATTCAATGTATGTTTGGGGCACGACTTTACCGGTGCCACATTGTCTTTTTGTGGCAACTTGGGCAGCACCAGCCATCGCAAGCATGTTCATACATATTCTCACCAGGTGGGTCGGGCTGTGATGCACCTTGGAAGTCGTCGGCACGGAGCCGACGACATTTGCACTGGATCACGTGTCAATCTCATTGTCTGGAATCACAATCACGCCTGGCGAGAGTCGGCCGAATATAAACGAATGCGCACGATTCTCTATGAAGCAGAAGATGAACCACCGGATTCTGTGTGCTTGAGCTATACACACGATCGAGACTATGAGTGGTACAGGGAACTGCCGGAAAGCAAGAAAGGTGAACACTTTCATCCATGGTGTCCACCCGAGGGCAGGGAATACCCCGGCTTTCACGAAAAGCTTTTAGAGCATTCTCCAATGGGCGATGAGTGAGGAGTGAAGATAAATGCAGATACTTAGGAATTGTTTCGCTTCTCTTGGCGCAGACACAGCGTTGTCAAGCAAGTGCGTTCTCGCGGACGACTTTGTGCAAAGCTCCAAGGAGAATATCTGTTTACCTTGCATGGGTCACCACCTTCAGACCCTCAATGTGCTCCGTCAGCATCCCACAACCGTCTCGAGTCACCTGCCAGAGGGTTGGACGATCTCACGGAAGTTGCGACTTTATCACATATTGCAAGTCGAAGATGGGGAAAGTTGAAATACCGCATCGAGTCATTCTCTCGAAGGAGAGGGGAGGGAAAGGGGGGTTTGGATGGGGGGTTACACAGTCGAGGCGGTGCGTGAAATGCCAAGACCATGTGTGGAGGGTATCAAGCAAGCTTGAGGGAACCTCCTAGGTTCAAAAAGTAGTTTTTGTGACCACCACTGGCGGTCAATACTATGTAAATAGTATTAGAACAGTTACTACGCAAAATCAAAGCCAAAGGCCCCGAAGAGATGGGTGGCAAGGGATTAATGAAAGGCGAGAGGGCACTGCGAGAAGCTAAATCTCTCCAGCCAGCGACGCCGTGAGCTGATACTTCCCGTCAAAACTGGACCCAAGAACATCTCATGCTGGACCTCTGTGGAGAGGAGGCTCTCCGTAGAGTTGTGCCTCACCTAAGAAATAGCAACTACTGGGATGAGTGTTTCGCATCTACGTGTACTGACTGTAATCTGTGAGTCCACGGTGGTTTTCTCAGTTTTCTCAATTTTGTTTATGGGTCACGCATGCTTCGTCGTTGTACTGAGGCGACTTCTCCCCTGATGGTAGTGCGCTGGGCAAAACGGTCTCCCACGCACTAACAGTCCCTCGTTCTTAGTAGCTCTTGCGCTTTGCAGCATCCGCGCGCATGCTTGCAAGACGATTCTGGCTCATAGATCGCTCTTGCTGGCGACGCATCTCATCAATCTGTGCCTTTTGTTCAGCAACGAGTGCTTGCTGGGAAGAAAGCTGATTCTGAAGCTCCGAGGCCTGCAGTTGAAATAAGTTACTTGTGGCATGATATGCAACCCAATCCACCATTGCATCAATAGTAGAGCTTGCTGCTTACCTTGCGCTTGTAAAAGTCAACGTCCGAAGAAGTCTCACTTCCAACACTTTTGGCCAACGAAATGGCGGCACGACTGTCACGATCCATTTTGATCTTTTCTTGTTCTACGCGCGCCAACTTGGTCTTGTGAACGCGCAAGTCCTCGTCCAACGCGGTCGCGTTGCGTTTCAAGGACGACACAAGACCCATGGCCTCATCACGTTCCTCACGAAGGTCTGTAAGATCGGAACGGAGCCTGGCTTCCATCTGAGCATGGCGGGAAGAGTCGCGCGCGTTTCCTTTGGAGGTTTCGACGGCGCGAAGAAGGTTCTGGTAGAGGAAGGATTGTGAGCTCGTTTCAGCATG
Source organism: Herpochondria borealis (assembly GCA_032274145.1). NCBI lineage: Eukaryota > Rhodophyta > Florideophyceae > Ceramiales > Ceramiaceae > Herpochondria > Herpochondria borealis. The sequence continues at coordinate 17,642 of JAVCKV010187173.1, read as the reverse complement.
GTAACAAGCATAATTCCTATATTATTGTATGCCAAACTTACTGTAATTGTCTTGCGAGACGACTCTTCGCTTGAACGTAGACGCTGCAATTCGCGATCTTTGGACTCCAATTCTTCCTTGGCCAAGGAGAGATCGCGAGTAGTTGATTCGTGTGCATGGAAAGCCTTGAGACCTTGTTGCATCAAGAGTTCAATCTGATCAATCACTACTTTTGTAGCCACTTCGTACTTGTCATCGTCGTTTGTGGCATCCATCAAGGCCTTGAGAGAAGCATCCGAATCCACATGAACAGTAGGACCACATGCTGGATTGCTGTTTTCATCTTGTGTTGGTTGTGTCAATCGAGCACGTTCAGCGACAGCCTCTGCCATGACAGCATCGACCATGGCACGAGGAGACTGTGGAAGATCCTCCGTGATGTACTCATCAGTGTTGGTAATGTCAGTCAAGGCGGCGGCGGTAGTAGTCATGGTGATGTTGTTCGATAGTTGTCGGAGGGAGATCTTGGATTTTTGTGAGAGAGATTCAAAAACGTAACGGCCAAAACGGTTGCGGTGTGAAAGAATGGATTCATTCGATTCATTTTGTGTTGTGTACGTCATCACGCACCGCTCGTCGTCGTATCGTCGCCAGAAACCAACACATCGGAGGTTCCACCATGACGAACATTGGACGTATCGTACTTGCAAGAGTGCCTCGGAATGTGGCTCCGAAGAGACAGCTCTCTGCTCTCGTCTCTGCTGTTGATGAGTTCCCTGGGTATGTACTGAGTGTGGTTGATTTGATTGTTTGCTTGTGAAGGACCATCATTGTTGCAATTGCTTGGATGCCGTACGCACAACATACGTTGCGTTGAAGTACCGTAATGCGGTACAGTAAGGATCTCAGCGCCTCATCTTCATCTTTGACTTGTCCTGACTCTTTCGCCCTCCACTACAGCATCCCAGCGACTTTCCCACAGCCCGCTAAGAGCAGTAGTGCGTCCGTGACTACGCTTCCCAGTGGACTCACTGTCGTATCGGAGACTGCTTCGTCAACTACCACTGTGACATTGACGTACCCAAAGGCTGGTTCCTCGAATGAGTCGATCGATGAAGCTGGTGCCGCGTTGGCCAACAAGTGCCTCGCCTTCAAGTCAGGCTCTGGTTTGTCTTCTGCTTTGATTATGAGAAACTTTGAAGACGACGGAGCCCTTCCATTTGCCACTTCTGGACGTACTTCTGCTACTGTTGGATTCACTAGTGCTCCAGATATGGCTGTTCGCTTGGTTCCTTTGTTGGCTACGAACTGTGCTTTCGAAAAGTGGGACGTGAAAGATGCCATTACAGCGGCTGCAGCAGAAACTGCTGACGCCACGAGTAGTTCTCAGGTAGGTTTGTCGTTTTCAGGAGTCATAAAATGTTTCCCTCTATTTTTCGTTGTCTTATCGATCTCTGGTTCTGCAAGGTGATCTTGACCGAACAGCTCTTCGCGGCTGCCTATGGCGCACAGTCAGCTATGGGACGCCCATACTACAGCTCGGAAGCCACGTCAGCTTCTGTCCAGTCGTTCCATGAGAAGGCGTACGGTATGTCAGGAGCTGTCCTTGCTGCCACTGGAGTTGCCGACCATGCTGCATTCTGCACAGCTTTGCAAGAGCGATTGACAGAAGCTTCCCCTGGTGACGACTCCAAGCCTGCCGCCGTCGCATACATGGGCGGTGAGTCTCGTGTTCACTCCCCATCTGTTGCTCCTCAAGTTGCCCTTGGATTCGCTGCCCCATCCAGCTCCGCCCTTTCGGCTGTCCTTAAGGAATGTCTCGCCATTCAGGGAGCCAGTGCGTTCGGAGGTTCTCCTTCTGCTGGAGGCTTGGTTGGTGTCTACGGATCTGATGTTGATGCCATGAGCGAGATCTTGACTACCAAGCCATCGGCTGATGTTATCAAGCGTGCCATTCACGCTGCCAAGTGCACCGCTCTCTTTGGCTTGGAGAATGGTTCCCAGGGTTTGAATGCTGCCATGACGGCGCAAGTACTGGAGACAGGTACCTTTGACGCGACCGGCGCATCGTACGATGCTATTGGCGCCAAGGATGTCACCGCTGCGTATGATGCCATGCTCAAATCTGGAGTGTCCATGGCGGCCGTAGGAAATCTGTCGTCCGTTCCTTATCATGGAACTGTTGCCTCTCGATTCTCGTAAGTCGATCGACATGTAATGAATGAAGAAGATTTAGACAACTAAATGACTAAAGCATAAATAACTGGAAGGATGAGTTTATGTCGCTAGAGCACTTGCGCGGGTGGGGGAACTCTGCGTCGTCTATGATGTCTAGATCAAAACAAACCACAGTTCCCAAATACCAAATACGTTCTATAATATTGTTCTGTTTGCTTCATACACTCCACTTCTTAAGCACGGAATTTGCCCAAAATGTGCAAAAGCACAACAACACCGACAAAACTGAGCGATGCAACTAGAACCGTTGTAGGTCCAACTTGAAGTCCTGGGCTATCATCGGTGTAAAATTGAAGAATGTTGTTTCCACCTCCAGCTGGGCGTCCTCCTCCACCGGCAGCACCGGCTCCAGCCTGTCGAGATGCAGCGCGTCGTTGATTAGCCTGTTTGTGTTGAGAAGTGAATGAATGATGGTCGGTGTGAGAGAAAAGGAATCCAAATCGTGAATCCAAAAGGTCATTCGGGAGTCACTTTGAGAAAGGGTTCTGAGCCCATGAAAAAGACCGCCTCCACCGATCGTGACGGTCGTCGTTTGTCATCCTTCAACGTCTTCCACATCAGTCTCCATCCTCTTCTACACCATGACAGTCGACAGATCATAACTACATCCACAATGCAAGCTGCAAGTCCTCCAATGATCACGAAACGTACCATTTTTATTGTCTTGGTTGTTTTTTGTGGTTTGGTGCTCGTGAAAGACTTGAACGCGGGTTCGTGAATAAAAATCTGTTTCGTGGAACACAAGGACAGACGTGTTCTATCAGCAAGCACGACTGTACCAGCAGTACTGTACTGTCGCGCCAAATTTTGAACACCCCAAAGAAACCAAACCAAAGCGAAGCCACCCACCCATCAACAAACAACAATGACGACTGGTGTGACTGTCATCTTCCTCGACATTGATGGTGTGTTGCTTCCTTTTGGAGAAACGAAAGACACACCTCCCGAAGAGTCTGCTTCCAATCTCTTTCCAGATCGAACATTGGCGGCCTTGAACAGCATCGTCCAGCATGTGCCCAATGCTGGCATCGTTCTCTCGTCCACATGGAGAGTGCGACCTGATTATTGTCAACAAATACTACAAGCCTTTGAGGACTACAATCAAGCCTTTCAGGGGGTACTTCCCAATGAATTTCATGATTTGACAAACATAGAAACTCACTCGGAACGACAGTGGGAAATTCATGACTGGCTAGTGGCGCATCATCTGGTGGAGCAGCAGCAGCAGCAGCAGACCAGCATTGTTCAGGCATGGGTCGCCCTTGACGATGAAGAATTGTTGGAGGAGGAAAAGAATCAAAAGCATCGACCTGAATTTGAAGGTCATGTTGTCAAGACGACGAGTTCGATTGGATTGACCAAGATGGACGCCGAGACTGCGATACGGCTACTGAAACGTCAGCAAAAGAAGCGGAGACGGTAGACCATCGAGTTGTCGGCGTGCATTGATGGAAATGTTTAGGGTACACGAGTGAGACGTGGCTACAAGAGGTTCGACGAGAAGGGATCGGCGATGAAAAGAATTTGGTCTCTCGAGAGTTGGTCTGCCTTGACCCATTCATGGATCCATGATCTTGTAACCATTGTTCTTCCGCGTGAGCACCAATGCACTTTGAACCAAACGAGGTGAATGCGGATTGACAGATGTACCGACAAACTAGAGGACATTCAACAGTTCCGGCATTCCTGTCAAACGAGACAAAACATCAGGAGACCTCCGCTGCTTACGTGTTCTGCACACATCAAAACAGCAAACCACATGAAGAGTTGGATCTCTTCTTTCACCTGTCTTGCAATGAGCGATAACCGTCAGTTTGGGTGGTATGGTCGCGGCGTGATGTCCTTGTCGCAGGTAGATTACTACCTTCTCTAGAGAGGCAGTCCCTATTCAGCTGATGGCCTGTACAGATGACTGTTTAACCTTAACCCTATGTGTTGTTAGATTAGAAACACAACTGACGCTACAATCAAAGGCGCCCAGCCCAGCCCATTGACACCACTTACTACACCTTCAACATATTCATTGGCCTGCTCTTGAAAGATGACAGCTGCCAATAAGAAGATTGAGCGGGTGGTGTTGATCGTGGCAATGGAGCAGGAGGCGGACCCCTTCATCCGTCAACATGGACTGCAAGAGATGAAACCCAGTCCCTTCATGGCAGGTATGCAGATGGTCTGTTACGGTGGCCGCATTCATACCATGGAGGTTTTTTTGGTGTGGACCGGACGCGACCAGCGATACAAGGTGAACAATGTTGCCACCACAGCTGCCAGTGTGGCCACCTACGCCAGCATCCAAGCCCTCCGGCCCGATTTGGTTTTGAGTGCGGGTACGGCGGGTGGCTTTGCCGCTCTAGGAGCTTGTGTGGGAGATGTGTACCTTTCAACCAAATGCGTCTTCCACAACCGGCGCATTCCATTGGGCTCTGGCGATTCGAAATACGAGGAGTACGGCTTTGGACACTTCCGATCGCCTTCCTTGCCCCTCTTGGCGGCTGCTGCTGGCCTGAAACAAGGAGTTGTTTCGACGTCGGATAGTCTTGATCACTCTCCGATCGATTTGGAGCTCATGAGGGGAGAGGGGGCGGCAGTCAAGGAAATGGAAGCCGCGGCCGTTGCCTGGGTGTGTCAGCAGATCCAGGTACCATTTGTGGCTGTCAAATCCATCACCGACATTGTCGATGGACCGGAAACCGTGGATGACGAATTCTACGCCAATCTGAAAACTGCTTCGGAAGCGCTGCAAGGAAAGTTGAGTCACATTCTGGAGCTTCTCAGCACAGCTCCCTTGGCGCATTGGTCAGGAACGGCTGTTACAGCAGGAGCGCATGTAGCACCCCGCGTAGCAAAGGTGGCAGCAGTTGCAGAGAAGCATCCAGCAACAGTTCCGATGGGTCCCCAAAGAGTCGACGATGACAGCAAGAGTGACAACCGATTGTTGGCAGCTCTTCCGCTTGTTGCAGCTGCCGGTATCGGTGCATTGCTCGGTGTGACATATTCGAAGAGAAGCGCGTGATGCGATGGTCATGCCATGCCATACCATGAACTTTCAAACACCAATCCACCCCGTGTCCAATGGGTGAAACCGCGACAGGTTCCACACTTTCCCTAAATGAAAGCGCCACCAATACCACCGACGGTATAGTTATCGTTGGGATTGCTATTTACTTTGGGCGCAATGTTGTGTATGTTGGTGCACGCATAGGTACGCACTGTGTGAGCGCACAGATGGTGCTTTATCACGAGCCAAGCAGCGCTCTCGCCACTTTACGTATACCAAAGACATGTGATGCAGCCCGGGTCACTTCTATTCTGTGACCTCTTGTCACAAAGAAGGGACGATTCTTTGGACGGCTCTTAACTACTCTAGCTGGAAGAATGTTATGCTGTTTGATATTAGCTAAACAGGTGTGGTTGGCTCTTAATATCAAATAGCGACAGTATAATCTTGCTTTGTCCATCGTAGAGCAAAAACAACAAAGATAGGAACGGGCGACACAGACACCCCCGAGTCGGAAAATGGCACAAACCATTCACATGGACAGCTATCATACCAACAGAAAACCGCACATCAACCTTCTTTTAGAATCTCTATCAGAAAGTCATATGTTGGTGCGATCGCAGATACGGTATTTGATCACGAGCCAAATAGAGCTAGCTGCTATCGTATTGCACGACGTACCTGCTGGACGACTGCATTCCAACATGCAGCCGGGGTCACACACAAAAAAGCCAAACCGGGTCTGCTAGAAGCTCCTTTCGTGCTATTAGACCAGGCAAAAAACTGCCCCAACAGCTTCTAGACCAACGCTCAAGCTGTTTGAAAACGCTCTACGATGGGATAGAACTTACCCCATCTTCTCTCTCAAAAAAATACAAAACTCGTACTACGATCGACTCTCATTCGCTACCATGAACTCAAATTTCTCTCTTATCCAGATTGCCTCCACCCTTGCCTTGCTTTTTGCAAGCGACGCCACTGCCGTCGAGCAGCAACGCCAACACCAGAACAGCGGTAGGACTCTTCGAGGCGGAAGCCGGCGGGATCTTATCAAACGACGGGAGATGACTGGCTTAGCTCCGTCTTCCGAAGCTATTATTAATCAGCTTGCAACCATGCCCGCCACAGACCGACGTACTTACGTTGCAGAACATGGCATTTCTCTTGATCACTTTTTCATCAGCGTGGGTGCGGCTGCAACAATGTTCATTCGTCCTCGGGAGGAGGAGCACAGCAGCACCAATGGAGATGGCTTCTTTGAAACTGGTGTTGAAAGTTATGACTACCTTTCATTGCAGCAGGGACACTATAGCTTCCATTTGGAGGCTCTGGCTCCGGGCGAGAATGACTGTGACTTCGTTCTGATTGCGGAGAGAGAATGTCGCAACCTTTACTTCATCGAAGGCATTGGCGGTGCGTCGTTGCGAGCCGACGCTGACACTGGTGTTGATGAAGAGGGGATCTCAGCGTATGATCCTGCGCGCGAGATTCCAAACCCTTTCAATGATGCGTGGTTGTTACAATTTCGTTCATCCGAAGGCGATGACGACGACCTGGTTACAATTCACAACCTGAACACAGGTCGTACACTCTTTGCCGAAGAAACCACACTCAGCTTTCAGTTGGGAGGTAGATCACCGTCCCAGTTCAACGTTGAAGAAGATCAATTGTTTCGCCACTGCATCAAGTACTCTTTGGAAGGCTCTGAATACTTTAGTTGTAAGACTGGATTTGTTCTTAACTAAGAAAGATTTAGCAACACAACTTGACTTCATGAGGATATAGCCTAATGGGTTGCTGTAGTTGTATGTACCACGGAGGGAGTAGAAATCGACAGCTAACAGTATAGGGGTAGAATTGCCGCTACATCCATAGTTGGGGAGAAGATTGGCTGACTCCCTGATTCATGCCAATCAGTACTTTAGTTGCGGAAATGGTGTTGTTACCGATCAGGGGTCACATATACAGTAGCTGCAAGGACAATCTAATACTAGGATCAATTCGACACTGCAGCCCTTGCGTCGCCACCAGTGCACTCTTAGTGGAGAAGTCGGCTCTCTAAAAAAGTGTCCCCGGGCAGATACAACTCAATGCCCTTGGACAATACTCGTAGTAACTCGGTCAGCCACGAATAGTGTCGCCAAAGGGGCTATGTTATATTGCTATAAACTACTCTCTGACGAGCTAGTCTTGCTATTTTGGCGGTAAAGGATGGCGGGAACAGGGTGCGACTGGCGCGTGAGCACTCTATGTAACAGAATTTTGACTCTGGCAAAAGACACTCCAGTGTGTCAAAAATTGAATACATAGGGCATAGGATATCATCGAGACGTCAGAATGATGTAATATGGTTTACACTAACAACACTATATCATTAACCGTTTGAAGATATCGCCGAATCATGCAGAATCTCACCCCATCTTTGACACTTCTTCTTGTTATTTCTTGCAGAGTAACAGGAACTCATAGAGCATAGGCAACCGAGCCGACAGGGACAAGCAGCTAGGCACAAAGAAGAAAGAGACAGAATGAATCCGTGGCAGAAACTATTCTGCTGTGAGTTCGGGGGAGACGAGGAGTCGTCTGGCGGGGAAGTAGAAGACAGGAGCGCTGCAGCCCTTTCGTACGTGGGAACGGCTGTCTATGAGGTCTTGAGAAAGAAGCACAACTGGCACCATCACTCACTCTGGAATGTCACATCGGGAGAGGTCGTTGGAGAAATCCAGCAAACACCAAGGGACGGCTTTCCTCGCGAGGGCGACCCCGTTGAGGCACACGACGACTGGTTTGCTCATAAATTCTTTGAACTCATCAGCAAGACAGAAGTGTGGTGCGATGTCATGAGTCTCGGACCTCCTGACGGAATCTTCATGGTCAAGTTCAAGGAAGCCTTGGGGCAGATCGCGGACCGCGCGTCGGCCATGGATCGCAGCAACAAAATTACGATTCGCATGATGTTTGGAAATATCGTGGGTATGCCTGTCAATTGCACGGCTGTGATCAAGAAGCTCACAGAGGATCTGCCAGCGAACGCAAATATTCAACTCTGGGTCGGAGCATGGCGTAAGGGAGTCTCCTGGAACCATGCAAAGATTGTTGCTGTCGATGGTCGTTACCTTCATACTGGAGGACACAACCTTTGGGACTACCACTACTTGAAGCATGACCCAGTTCACGACTTGTCGGTGGAGCTTGAAGGCAGAATCACAAATGACGGGCACTTGTTTGCTAATGAACAGTGGGAATTCATCGAAAAGATTCAAAGGACCTGCTGTGGTACCCTCGTCGATAAAATGCCTGACTACCTCCCTCTCCTTGCCCCGACACGTGTCACTGTCAGTGAATACCCAGAAGGGGAATCACCCATTTTCCCTCCCATGTTTGCCAAGAGCGTTGTGCCGTACAGAGAGAAGTCTTTGGATGCCGTCCCCATGATCTCGATAGGTCGACAAGGAAACTTGCACTGGCGTGCCCGACCATCCGACGATGCATTCATGGCTATGCTGGGGTCTGCGAAGAAGATTATCAAAATGGCGCTTCAAGATCTTGGTCCTGTGTGTATTCCAGGTACAAAGGTTACATTACCCGGATGCGTCTGGCCAAAGGAGTACCTATCAGTTCTTGGTCGCGTCATTTGGAACCAAGGAGTTGATGTGGAGATCATTCTAAGTAACCCGAATTGCATCCCAGGAGGATTGTCAGCTACGGAAGCTAATTATGGCAATGGCTGGTCTTGTGTCGATGTGGCTGCTGAGATCATCAAGACCATTCGAGCTCAGTTCCCTGGGGCTAAGGACTCCGAGCTTCGTCAGAAAGTAACGGATAACTTGCGAGTGTGCTTCCTCAAGGACAGTACCGGCGAAAAGTGGAAAGATGGGACGAAAATGGGATTGCATTCAAAACATTTTATTGTGGACGATATCTGCTGCTATGTTGGCTCGCAGAATTTATATATATGTGACTTGGCAGAGTGGGGTGTCGTTATTGATGACGAAGCTGCAGTGACGAAGATAATGGAAGAGTACTGGGACAAGATATGGAAGTATTCATACACTGGCAACGACTGCGACGTCGACGCGGTGATGGACGGACTAGAAATCGATAGAGATGCCGAAGATGAAGGTTTCCAGACGATGACGACAAAGAGGAAGAAGCTGATGGAAGCGGCGAGAGTCCAGAACCCAGGTAATGCGGACGAAAAAGCAGAGTGGATGTTTGGAGGAGCAGAAGATGAAGAGGAAGAGAAAAAGGACGAATAGTCGCGCGGGGATTTGAAATACCGTAAGGCAAGCATGGAATGAATGTTCAAGGGGCTTACGTTTCGCGACAGCGCAAACGCTTTTGTATCCATCGTAAAGTTGTAGAGAAAGTAGAAGAGCTGAATTGTTACGTTGACTTAGACCTGGGAAATACTCTGGGAGAAAATAAACTGTTTTGGTGCTCCTGCAGTCTTCCAGTAAAGCCTATTACGCATCAAGACTGAGAGCACCGCGAAACGCTTAGGACATCGGCCTTTTCACTCGCCTAAAAAATGCATTGGTGCGCCAATTTTACTGCACATGTACCTCTACTTTAGCTCGCCCCATGCTCTGGATTGTCTGCTTGATTGCCTTCTTTGACGGTACCAGACCAGTGCAAGAGAGTCCGGATCACAGTAGAACGGGTTTCTCACTCCACCGACACTCTTAGTCCCTCTCGATCCGATGCATAAGTGAAAAGGTACTTTCTGTGTTGTCTCTTAATCCCTGGTTTGCTGTCCACCAGATGCCAAGGGCACCCCGTTCGTTATCCTTTAAGACGTCGCGAGGATTGTGAGTTGGCAACTCGTGAATAGCCAGCACATCAAGAATGCATCATATCCATACCAGAGTTGCAGTAGCGGTAGTGTAGAACCATGACAGTGCCTGCAAACAACAAATTGTTTCGTTTTTCGGATCAAAATATCACAATTTCTTCAAAGAGACGGTTGAAAATTTCCATAAAAAGATCAAATCCACCACAAATTGCTAAACATCACATCGATCAAGATGGCAACTCTGAAAGAGCAAAAGGAAGCCTTTGTCACTGGCCACGAAGGGACTTCGCCATGGGAACTGCTCCTCGTATGTGCTTCTGCAGCCTTGGGGGTCTGGGTGTGTCAGTTTCTCAAGAAGGAATCGAAAGTTGCAAACATTGCTGTCGAAGCAGCTGTTTTGCTCTTTCCAATGGTCCTGTGTCAAACAGAGCTATTGTACCCTTACGGATTTACACTGCTACGATTTCTCCTGGTTATTGGGGTGATGCTAACGTACAAGAAGAAGTTTAAGCAAGAACGAGAAGCTGGTTCCAAGAAGAATCAGAGTCCAGAATCTGCACCCGAGACCATAGAAGCCTCGCCAACACGACTTGGATTCGTGACCTCCTACCGCGCTACCGTCATGTACCTGACCTTTGTGGCCATTCTAGCAGTAGACTTTCACGTTTTCCCTCGTCGATTCGCCAAGACTGAGGTCTTTGGTTACGGGCTAATGGATCTGGGAGCCGGAAGTTTCGTCGTTGCAGCTGGCCTTGTTTCACCTCGAGCCAGAGGCACTGGTGAAATTCTGTCGAGAAAGGCTCTTTTGCGCATGGTTCCACTTCTTGCGCTAGGAATGATTCGACTCTTGACGACGAAGGGACTCGAGTACCAGGAGCATGTATCAGAGTATGGCGTGCATTGGAATTTCTTCTTCACCCTTGCGATGTTGTCACCCCTCTCTGCGATCCTACCATGTCGATGGGAAGCACCATTCTTGCTGATGGCCGTGTATCAGTACTTTCTGACCAGAGAAGGATACCAGGCATACATTGAAGAAGCTCCACGGAGTTGTTCGGAGGAAGAATCACAGTTGTGTGACTTCTTCGCTGCCAACAGAGAAGGAATCCTTGGAGTGATTGGATATTTGGCTCTCTTTCTGGCTGCTGAGGCCCTTGGTCAACATTGCGTATGGAAAGATGATGGAAAACGATTGGCTCGGTTGCTCATTGCCTCGGTAGGACTGTGGGTTGTGCACCAGTTGTTGGTTGTCAAAGGTATTCCTGTCTCGAGACGCAGCACCAACGCAACCTTTTGCGTGTGGACTTTGGCGCACAACATGTCAATTCTTTCCTTCCTCTGCCTCGCCAGCGTACACAATAAGGTCCCTTTTATCTTTGAAGCACTTAACCGACATGGATTGCTCGTGTTTGTGGTTGCAAACTTGCTAACTGGATTGGTCAATCTATCTATGAATACGCTGGCAGCCAGCAACAAGGTGGCGCTGATTGTTATCTTTACCTATGTTTGCGCAGTCGCTGGCTTTTCTTTGATTGTGGACTATGCATTTTCCAAGCAGAGGAAGGCAAAGAAGGACTAGAAACCGGAATGAAACTAGTAAGATCTCTCTACACCGCAAGAGGCTCCTTTGAGTTGCCTAATCGCACCAAATGCACATAAGCATCAGTTCCAAACCCTTCCATACTCAGAACATCCAAGTCTCCTCCAAAGTATCGTGCATATGATCGACTGATCGGCAATCCATATCCCAGTCCTGCTAGTGGACTGTCAGATCCGTGATCCTGATCGCCACCAATGAATCCTTCCTGAATTTGAGGATCTGCGGTTGTAAAGAGGTAACTCCAAATCTTGTCAATCTGCGATCGAGGAATACCACCACCTTCGTCCGAAACCTTGAGGACAATGTCTTCATTTTCGGGAGCATCTGCGATAATCACAACGACTGGAGGCAAATCTTCGTCCAAGTCAATCCCGTGTTGTTCCACTGTCGCTCGCATGGCATTTTTCAGCAACTCCAGTAGAATGTAGTGTAAGTGCGTAGGTATGTAAGGGAAGGTCAAGTCGACACGACCATTGATCACAACATCCGGTGCATCACCGTATCTAAACAATGAAGAGAGAGAGAGAGATGTTGTGTTAGTCTATTGCATGTCAGGGGAGAATCCTCCAATGTGATACCTGCATGCTGGCACTTACTTTCTAACACACATCATGGTGGCATCGTTGGCGGCGTGTTTCACAATCTCAAAGGGTGACGTCTGGGAGCAAATCATACCGACATAATTTTGCAGAGGAGCTCCTCTCAGGGCAAGGTACTGACCAGCCAGGACACGAATTCCAATACGTGATGTGTAGAAACGGTCCAAAAACTGGTGACATTTATCCATCTTTTCGAACTCAATGTCTCCTGCAGCAGTCCCCGGTGCACTTCCCTTCCTCACTGCCTCTCTCAGCTCATACGCACCCTGTGCCATTTGAATCAGCACACTCGAGTGATTCTGGTACAAGTTCTCCAGTGTCTTTGCAAAGTCCTCCTCATCGTATATCGAAGAGATCTTGGGTTGATCAATAACCTCAAGGAAGGAGTTGATGTAGATACCCTTCACCAGCTGCACCGATGGCATATCCCGCATCATGGGGACTCGATCGAGATCGTGTATTCGATGCGCCAGACGAATCGGCAACTCTCGTCGAACGAATGAAGCCACTTGCATGAGGATACGTTCTGTGGCCATGTGTGTATCCAAGAACCCATCCTGCATCTCATCCGTGTATGTTTTCTCCAGCAGCTCACCCCGACCAGTCTTCATTAACGTTTGGAGTGTAACTGATGTGGGCTTCTTGACATAGTAATGCTACAGTACTCGTCGAGTGACGCGCGGAATGAGAAAGGACCAGCTAGCAGTTCGGATCGGACAAAACGGTTGACTTACCTCAATGAGATCGCTGATATCGTCAGGGATCTCACCAACAGGTGTCGGTATTGTAGAGAAAGCTCTCCCATAGCTGAACCCTCTTATTAACGTTGTATGATGAATAATCGCTTTCCGGGCTACGTATACACTCATCATGGTTGGAGTGAATCAATCGGCTGCAATTTTATGGAGTGCAAAGAGGTGTGTCAGGGTGTCAGTTTCAAAATATTGCAAATATTATATTCAGCGTTGAGGATAAGGTTATATACAGTATCTTTTGCTAGTATCTCGGAGGGAGTGCATAAGATAAATAATACATTCATGGAGGATGTGTATGCTACATGCTACTCACATTATTGTGGTCAATTCACCGATGAAGATGCTCACACCGACATGAGAGGCACGGCACAATACAAGCGTGGCTCCCACGCATTCACCAAGATCACTCTCGCGTCAGTGTTTCAGCTAGTTTCGTACATGTACGCGTACGTGTACCACAAAGAAGAGAGGATTCTGCGTGGTAGCGCATTGACCACAAGCAAGAGCTTATATCACCATGTCTCTTCGTCTCGGCCGCCAACAAAACTTGTTGGGTTGTCGGTGGGATCGGTGTCATCGGTCGAGGCATCACCAAGGGAATGATCCAAACAAATGCGACCGTCATTGTGAATTCTCGATCCAATTGGCTCGTCTCGACGAAGAGTTGGAGCGAGTACTCGGATCGTTTGTTGGCCGTTCACGGCTCCTTGTTGCCTGACAAAGCGGCCAAAACCGTGAACCGCGTGTTGGAAGCCCTTCCTCTGGATCACATTGTGGCGCATGGTGCAGTTAGATACTGGGGAAACGAGCGACGAGTTAGTATCGATGAATCTCATTCCATGGCTGCTCGCGACGACCACTCGTAGCAGTGGAGGCTGGTTGCAGATGGACCAAGAAGGTTTCTTGCATAGCTCTTCTCAGTTGGCCTCACTACACTTTTCGGGTGCCCAAGCTCTCATCACTCGTATTCAATAGCGAGCCTCCTCTTATACGTTTGTGACAAGCGATGGAAATGGGCATCCCACTGGCAAGCTATCTGCTCTTTGAGATATCAACGCCTAAGGGGCTTGGCGGAGGCACTCGAGTCAATCGATCGGAGGAAGAAGAACGCGACAAAGCACCAAGGGGATGGCCCTTGTCCGAAGACGACATTGGGGTCCTCTGTGCGGAATTGGCAAGCCATGCGGATCGCGATGCAGGTACAGTGTAGTAGTTTGATTGCGTTGTCGGATCAAATGGTTCTGGACAAACTGCTGGCCGAATGCAACATCGTTGACGACGACAGGGACAACCTTGAGGCCATTGAGGATGTCTTTCGTAGCGCCTATAAGTAGTAGTCAAATCCATGAGTGGCTTGTCTGTACGCTGGCTGCACATGACCAAACGACAAATACTAGTAATATTGAACACATGCACACCGTAGCCAAAATGTGAGCCTGGCGAAAGCAGACGATTTGAGATTGATTGATTGTTGCACTGCAACGATCAATAATAATAGGCAACTTCAATGAAGGGCAGCATGGACGACTACGATGGATCGATACTCTCTGACGGTGATTCTGACTCTGATGAGAGTGCTGAAATTCAAAGCTTAATTGACAGCTACTGCAACGAAGACATCGACCAGGACGATAAGAGCAATAGTATCAAGAATAAGAAGCACAACAAGCCCAAAAAGAAGAGGAAAAAAGGGAAGCAGAATTCACTTGATCATCTCCGAGAGCGTGTCACAGAATTGATGACAATTTTCGAAGACAAGGGATTGTTCATTCCTCTGCCTCCCAGTTTGAGCGAAAAGGGCAAAGTCTGGAGTTCGAGAATTTATGGGGCCGACAAGAAGCGCTCGCGCAAAAATGCGGAGCGGCACTTGCTGGAAGATCGTATTGAGCAACTGGAATATGTTCTGCAAGAAGAACACGGAATAGACATTACCGGAGGAAGTACAGCATGAGCGTGAGGATTGAATAGAAAGTCATGAGAACAATGCCGCAACGCAGGGTTGGAAATGGCACGTGACAGGTGCAGCAATTGGGGGCCTTGACGTCACGACAACTTGCAGTGGCTGGCTGGCTGTTAGATACATACCCCTGCGGTGACGACATCGAGGACGCCAAGCAGAAGAACCAGCAGTTGCAGCCAGAAAGCAAGCTCAAAGCCTCTAAAGCAGAGCTCTCGTCACTCGTGAACGTGAATCTTGACATGCGACCGATGCACTACGCCATCTGCAGTACTGGATTTCTCGGATAGAGTGGAAATTATTTTGCTCAGTCGAACCGCTCAAGAGCGTTGCTGCAGTAAGCTTCGATGTTCAAGGCTCCGACCAGCCAAATTTGACCGAGCCTTGAGGTCAATAACTTGCTCACCTTCTAACCAATAACTCAACGTTAGAGAACAGTGAGTTGCACAATCTTTGTTTTAACACAAGATCATTATATCATAAGGTGATGTACTATGTCGTCTCAATCAATCTTAGTAGAGTGAATCGAAAACACATAATCCGTGATGCATTTATCTCTATTCTACTCCGAACCAAATGAATTTTCTGTCTCGTACGACTGCCTTCTCGCGGATGAGCGTTCTGTACGTCGCGAGGGGCTCCTATCCGCCCGGTATGAGCTGTCTCTTGACTGGTTCTGCTCTGACATGGCGGATCGATCGTTCGCCGATGATCGACTCGGTCGCCTCGATGCTCCCTGCTCAGAAGGTCTCTTGTGTTGGGAGCTGCGACTAGTTGTTGTTCCGCCAAGATGCTTCTTCTTTTCTCGTTTCATCTTGTCAATATCACGCTTCAAGGTCGCCTCCTTCTCTTCAAGCTTACGGGTTTCATGTCGACGCTTCTTGTCGTCGTGTTCGTAGCGTTTGCGGACAATCTCAATGGTCTTTCCCAGTTCTCGATTGCATAACTTTTGCTTTTCAATTTCCACCAACACTTTGGCTCGTTCGAATCGCAATTCATCAATTTCTTTGCGAGCATCTTCGATCTCCTTTTCGGTGTAGTCTTTTTGCGACATCTCCGGCAAGTTCTTGCGTTGCTCCAGTTCATCTTCCAGATTGAGAATTTCAAGTTCCAGTCGACTTCCTTCTTCCTTGAGGTCCTTCACTTCTTCATCTAAAGTTTGAAGACGATCAATGGTCTTGGACAGTGCCGCATCTTGTCGTTTGGTCACAGACTGAGCATGAGCTAGGGCTCGTCTGAGCTTGATGACTTTGACTTCAAGTTCACCGTATTGTTCCAGTGTAACAGGTTCCGCTGGTGTGCCCGCCATGGTTAAAAACTGTTGTTCCTGGCCTCGTTTCTATCGCGGTCGAGTGGAATAAAGGAAACGATGTCGTAAGAGGGAGCGAGGGACGATGTAGTCGATGTGCAAACACAAGGTAAAGGAAAGGAGGTAGAGCGTCCTTCTTGTTGGTGAAGTGAAGATGTTAGTGGTGATAAGTCATTTCAAACATGCAGTGACAAAGCTGCAGTCATAATTTAATTTCAAAGGTACCGAGACATAAGTGCCAGTAATTTTTCACAGCACCGTCGTAGGGGTCTTGCCTACCTTATGAGAACTGATTATTTGTTGCTCAAACTACTGGCTGCACCATGAACGAAGGCTGCATGATCTGAGGATAGATTGAATGTTCGAAGTCCGAAGAGAGCGATCGAGAGCGGTTGAGTAAAGCGGGACTGGGAATGAGAGCACAGGAGCAGTAGAAGGGCAGCTCAGCTTTCTCCCAGCCACAAGTGCTACCACCAGACAATTTCGGACGTGAACTTGCATATATTTTTATTTTACCTTCTTACTGCCAAACGTCTCATCTAGATTCTTCGTCTTGGTTCATCGTCGTCGAGTCTACATAGGTCCCACCTACCGCACACTCGAATCTTGTCTCTGTCTCGAAGGAACCATAGACGCTGTCATTCGTGCTTTCGTCATCTCTCACTTTTTCATTGTTGTACTACTGTCGTCGCATCTCGTCGTTTTAATCGTGATTGCACCGACGAAACCCCAGTGTCGTGAGCTGGATCCACATACGTGCCATGTTTACAATTGTCTCCATTTTCAAAACAGGGTGCATTTGTTTCTGACCATACACCAGGTGTGGCCCAAATGATTTTGGATTCAATGCCCAACACATTGGAACCCATTTGAATGCGGAAAAATCCCATTTCACCCCAATATTGACCCCAACTGTTGCGAACAACCCAGTATTTAGTAGTAGTACCTGATGTGCCCCATCCAACAATGGACACGATATGAGTCGTGTCCTTCGAGGCGGAAGTGTCACTGTAAATACCACCCGTGTAATCGTGCAAGGGTTTTCCATTGACCTCGGCTGCCACAGGACCACGGGCCAATATTTCAGCTTGAATGGCTGGTACATCTAGTTCGTAGGTCCCATATTCTGCAATGGTAGCGTTGGGAAAGCTCGTAATACCAGAGCACTTGAAATTGAACATGGCCATCGTGGCCGTGCAGGTGCGACAAATATTTTCCGCCTTGCAAGTGGTGTCGACATGAGGACAGAACCCTTGAGTCGAATCAGACGAACAGGCCAAGTAGGGTTGACAGGTTTCGAATGGGACATACCCCATTTTATCATGAATCAGTTCATAGGCACCTGTGGCGGATCCTCCATGACATGAACCAGCCACGTCGGCACCGCAATTGAGAATATACTGAATACT
>JAVCKV010187063.1:0-17116 GCA_032274145.1 Herpochondria borealis | reverse complement strand
AAGGCGTCTGTATGGTTCAGGTACACCAACGGAGACAGTGTTGGTTTGGTCGCGGGGCCATCAGCATCCTGTTCCTCTGACTTGTCACTACTATCTCTATGATGTTTGTGCCTGTGATTATGCTTGCTGTGGGCACTGCGTCCTTCAAGAGGAAGCACCGATAATTTGGCTTGTTGGTAAAGGGCTGCCTCCCAGGCGTGCTGCCAGGCGTCGGCTTTAACACGTTCTTCCAAGAAGGAGGAACTTGGACCTTGGTTGAAAGCGGCAAACACCAACGCAGCTGCGGCTACGATCCAGCCCGTCCATCCTTTACAAAACACAAGAGTACCAGCTTCGGTCTTGACGGCTCGTTGTCGATCAAGCAAGAGCGACGTCTCGTGGGGGAAGGGTGATGTCGACATGGTCAAATTTCAAATTATGGTGACCAAACAGTTTTGGATTTTGGATGCAGGATCTTCTTTCGGTTCTTTTTGCAAACTAATCCAACTGCACTGTACTGTGTACGGGTACTGTCGGCACTCTTAGAAAGTTTACTGTACTGTACTGTCCCTACAAACCCGCACATAGTCTAGTACTCCTCCAGTACCAGTATACGGGAAGGTAGTATCTCGTAGACATCAGCTCCTAATAGTCAGCATCGTCGTCCGGCTCCTCAATCAATGCACGTACAAACGCTGTAAACGAACCGGCCACCGGAATGATTTGATCGGGATCCAGATATTCCTCGTTCACGTACACCACTTTCGGACACGGGTCATTCGATTCAGGATCGACGTTCCTGTAATCCAGGAACCAATATCCGTGGCCACTGTCGTCCGCTCCAAACAACAAGCCCAGATTCTTTGGTAACCCTCCTTCCTCAATAATCCTCTGACCAAGTACTTCTATGCTTCGAGTAGGATCGCCAACGCCGAAGAAGCAGTCGATGTCCAAAAACGATCCGATGCTGTCGACTTCACACGAAATGTGTGTCAGTCTCGGCTTTCCTCCGTTGCGAATTTGCAAGAGGTGGCGATACGCAGACAGAAGCTTGTATCCGGTTTGGGTCT
This sequence comes from Herpochondria borealis, assembly GCA_032274145.1. Classification (NCBI taxonomy): domain Eukaryota; phylum Rhodophyta; class Florideophyceae; order Ceramiales; family Ceramiaceae; genus Herpochondria; species Herpochondria borealis. The sequence goes on along the minus strand of JAVCKV010187063.1, from coordinate 16,067 downwards.
TGACGGCAGCCATGGCCGTTTCTGTGGCGAGACGATCGCACGAAACAGGAGCTTCCTCTGATGATTCATCTTGGAAGAAATTATGCAGAAATGATGCCGACAGAGGTCGGTCATCGTTGATTGAGTCTGTCGTCTTTGTTTGACACACTTATGGGTGGTCTTTACAGAAACGCGCGCGAAGAGTGAGAGCAGTGAAGGCGACTTCCCTCTGCATGTGATCGTGACCGCCCTGGTGTGGTTTTGTGATGTACGAATCAAGATTCAGATATAATGTGAGGGAGGAAAGGAAAAAGAGAGAAGAGTTCGTATTCCACGCCGCGTCCCATACTGTTTTCACGGAAACCTCGACTACAGCCTCACTCACATCGGGCTGTGCCACATCCGAATGCACGCTAAGAGCAAGAGCGCAGCAAACGGTTATTGTCAGACCGGCGACCATGTGTTCTAGGTCTAGCTATGCACTACGAGTATGAGTCTTGCATTACGAGTAGACTACATCCATGTCATAAAATAGAGTATCTAGCGTTCTCAAAGTGGTTCGCACTTTGGGGAGGTAAGATACACCCAACAAGAGACTCAACATTGCGGCAAGTCGCCTTCTCCACACTTTGTCTTTCGGTGAAAATAAAGGACTGTAAGCAATGCGAGCACAAACTGTTGAGAATATGCCAATACCAGCTCCAAGAGGTTCATCAAGCCAAGCACTCCAACCACAGGCGCCAGCAATGCTCCCGCAGAAAGTTCACTCAGGTCGAAGAACCACCTGGCAAAGCGTAAAGAGATGCTCATCCATTTAGACGCACCGGTTTCTTTGCAGGAAGCATCTTCTTGGTTCAGCCAGTAACACCAAATGCGATGAATTGTCTGATACGAATGTGCCAACCAGTGAAACGAAAATGAAGTTTCGAGAGATCCAATCAACAGATTCTGAGATTCTTGGAAGGCAATATAATTACTGCTGACCACGCCATTGACTAGAATTGTGCCTGATGGCGTGAATGGCGCATAAACTCCTCTTCGAACAACGCTGCGAATCTCTTTCACAATTGATCCATCAGAAAGCTGGTCGCCTACTAAAACCATACTCCCTGGTAGGAAGCCCTTGTCGATAATGTAGACCATGTGATCCTTTGAAAGCTCCAGTTTTGAAGGGAGCAGTTGAAGAAACTCGGCCTTTTCTTCGGTATCCCTGTGTCCAAATGCGTAGACTGCTTCGTATTCACCATTTTTGTTGACTTGCACTCTGTCGCCAACTTGCAGGTTGCCCATCTTCAAAGAACCTTTGCCTTCTACTTCAACAGTTGCCACCACCGAGAAACAAAAGTTTGTAGGTGCAGTTGGTGGCGTTGGGAAAGAAGTTAGCGCTGGAGGTGCTGTTGGACGCAACGTCGGTTGTGGTACTGTGCTCCCAGATGGGTCTCGAACTGTAAAAGTAACAACATCCTCTGCATCGGACCAGGAATTTTCCCTAATGATCTGTTTGGAGGCGTCTGGATTGACTCCATAGTACACAGCATAGTAGCCAGGGGGCAATAAACCTTCCCCAAATCGGCGCTGAATTCTCCATGTATAACTTTGTCCTTCAGCGAGTGTTATAATTTCTGTGAAAACTTTGTTGGCAAAGTTCACTTCAGGGAAACTGTCATAACCACGCTCAAACAAAACACGGCCGTCAGACGCTACAAGCTGAGCGCTAATATCTTCAGACGCGCCGTCGAAGTGGATCAGCAAAAGCACTGATCTTCCATTCTCTGTAGTCTTGAAGGTAGGCGATGGTGTAGGGACGATCGCGTTTCCCGTTGTTGAGAACATTGTCACATCTTGGGCACCAAAGTTCTTGCCTTCCTTGATAACGGCTCCATTCAAACGAAGTCTATAGACCCCATCTCCTTGAAGTCCATTGCCGCCACTGTCAAAGAAAGTAAATCTGTATTGCGTTCCAGGAAACAGACATAGATCGTGTCGAAAAATGTCACCTTCGTTCTTCGAACCATAGGCTTCGGTGTAACTAGCATAAAATTCGCTCGTCACGGGATTGAGAATTAGTGACCCATCGGTGGCTTCCAATTGCCAATTAGTCTCCTCAAAAGCATTTGGTCCAGCCACCAACTCGAATTCAAATAGCTGGAATCCATCCGAACAAGTTTCGCTGTTCTGTCGATAAAGACTCCACATGGCATACATGCGGGAGATCTGTCCTTGGGTGAATTCGGTGGTACACACGTCATCGGTATAATCCATGTAGTTATTGATTGGGTCCAATCCGAGTAGATCGGGACAAGTATCTTTGGTTCCCAGTTCGGGACACCCACCAGGGGTGGCTATGTGAACGGGTGTATCATCAACGTAATCGCCCGGATTCCGCGGATTGCAGGGGTCGTTTTCAAACTCCCCGGATGCTTCGAAGGTGTGAAACAAGCCAAGCCAATGGCCAGTCTTTTTGCAGCAAGAGGGAGAGAGAGAGAGAGAGAGAGAGATAGGCAATGGGTGAGATAGATGTATATATAGAGAGAACGGCGAAGGTGTGTGGGTGTTGCTTTTGCTTGACTTACCTCGTGAACAAGTGTGATCCCCATGAATCCGCTATCTCGTTGTGGTAATTCTGTAATAGCCATAAACACACCATCTCCTGGGTTTACAGGGTCTTCCTTATTGATAGCTCGCAGATCTGCGAAGGTTGCAAACGACGACCCCGTTCCCTCCGTGTTCCCAAAGTACACATTTAAAATTTCGAAGCCTCCTCTTCGGTGCTGAGATCCAACCAAATCGGAATCTTCAAAACTGAGATAGAATTGGTCACTTGTCACGGTCTCTGTTCCCAAGAGATTAAATATAAATGGGGTAGACTGAAAGCGGTCATTCAGGATCGTGAGTTGATCGTCGAGTTGTTGCTGAGTTGGAATATAGGCATCCGATAAGTTTGACGGTTGAAAGATCGTCCAGTACATGTTAATCGTGATACAACCCTTGCAAACTCTGCTCGATCGTTTGCGCTGGAAACGCTGGATATCTTGGGATGCCTTGATGCTATCCGAATCAGACATGGGTTTGAACGAACACTTGCCGTGAGCGTTGACACCATCAATGAAAGCGACAACCCATAATGCTGAGAGCAAACTAACGAGAGAAAGGTGCATTGTTCCTCCTCTGACCTTGATAGGGGTTGGAAGATTCAAAGGAGATCAACAAATGTGTAGGTACTGTTTTGAAATGAGCACGGCTGAGGATCACGGTGTTGCTGGTTTGTCGATCCTTAGTGTAGAAATAATAAAGATTGTGAGACAGATGTGTGGTGGACCGTTTGAAAGTTATGGTTCTTGGACGCGACATAAAAAAGTAGACAGTACGTGTACAGTAAGGAGCGCTACCTCTATGTTGTGTAGTCGTGAGTGCGATATTTTTATCCCGTCCTGCACGTATACGTGTAGAGAGTAGTGGTGTGAGACGACCATTTTGCTTTTGTAACGCTGTGGGATATGAGGGCAGAAACGTGCGACAAATTGTGGATTGATCGTGTCGTGCGAAATAAATAGAGAAGAGGTAATACATGTATCAGCTGGTTTCGGAACTTTCTACTACCAAATCCTCATATCGTGTACTGTCTGTCACAAATGTGGGTTACAAAAGTGCAAGCCCAAGACTAAGAAGGGTCGCGGAATCTCACAACCCAGGAGCAGTCTCTAGCTAGTGGTAGTCTATCGGTAGATGACGGCTAACTCGCTAGATCTCTCTCTAGAGTAGAGTAGAATTATGAGTGAGTCGTCTCTGACGATAGCTAAGCACGATTACATGATGATTTAATTGGTCGGCATTTGCCCACTGACTCATTGGTTAAATTAGCATCCATGACACGACTAGCTCTCTAGAGAGAGACGGATCAGGTGTTGGCTAGGGAGATTTCTCAGATGTGTGGTATGGAGTAGCGTTGCGGACCATGATTGTCTGTAGGAGCGTGTTTCATATGGGTCCTCAGGTATTCGGTTCATTCGGTGTTGGACCGGGGTCGACAATGGGGGCTGAGATATGAAATCTGGTGTCTCACTTGCTAAATGTTTTGCATCGTCATCTCTTCTGACTCCGTGCCTGGTACACAAACTAATTCACGTAATAGGGTTTGAAGCGTGGTGGTGGTGGTTGTTTGAACCGAAGCATTACTATTGACCATTATTTCAATGCAAGCTTGGCTGGTGTTGTTGCAACCAGCCACGACGACTAACAAGAACGCTGCCGTGCACATGCATCTCGCAGTAGAGAGGATTATGTTGCTTGAGCGTCGACCCAGCAGCTGCAAATTGATGCCTTCTTGTGCTGGTTGCAAGAACTAGCTTGCCCAAACTATGTGGTGCTGCAATGATGTATCATCAGCAGACGATGCCTCGTCGATACACAATTCCTTGTGCTGTTGCATTATGTATGTGCTCAAAAGCTCGTAGCTTCGGGCTGACCTGCTGTTCGAAGAGGAGCGGCTCTTCCGAGAGTCAAGGATAATCCGAAGTCAGTTGTCGGAGAAGAACGATGAAGTAACGACATCCCCTGGAGAAAGAGGGCTTGATGATTCGTACTAGGTGACCTTATTCGCACACAGTTGCCACACACAATCACAGCACACGAAGGGCGGGCGAAAGCATGAGGTAGTAGATATCACCACACACAGTGCCTTCATGTCAAACTAACTTCAATCATAAAATATGTACTAGCTCCTAGCTAGCTAGACGAGTAGTCGATGATCATTGTGCTCCCTCACATCTACTGCGTTGCACGCGACATTCCCCACTATAATAATAATTAGACTATTGCTCGACCATCATCATCATATCTTGTTGTTGTTGTTGTTGTTCAGCACTGCTGCCGCTGACATTGAGCAGCGAAATCGTGGTTATAATACTGAGCAATCGCTTGACTTCTCGTTGTTCTTCATAATGTTGCTGCTCTCCTGCCATAATACTACAGTCATCTCCATATTGAATGGCAGCCACAACTTGAACCGGTTGCTGTTCTTGAATCAAACTCCACACTTGACCAAAGAGAGTGTCGCGAATCAATTCATCTCGCGAGAGCGTCTTTTTGGTAGTCCAATCATCGTGTGCCAAAATTTTGCTCCAGACCGACGCCACGGCAGTGCGGTTGAGGGATTGGCAAATGACGAGACCGAGCATGGCGTAGGGGACAATGGATGATGATTCTTCAGTAGTAGTAGCGTCCATCTTTTCAAGGGCCAATTGCAAGAGATACTCGGGAGATTGCAAGGGGACGGATTCATCGTCCATCAGGGCACGTTGCGCTCGAATCAAGTCCAGTTTGGCATCAATGCGTTCGCGACGAACGTCGACATCTTCTTCCTCCATGCCGTCCTCCTCCGCTGCCGCCACTTTGGCCGCCAACTTGGCCATGCTCAAATTCCATTCTGTATCCTTGACATCTAGGCCATCGAAATTGGCATTCTCATAGAGGGCGTCGCTGGCCACGTCGTAGCGTCCTTGACGCAAGGCAGGGACCCATGCATAGTCTGGAAATTCCAACGGCGTGTCGGGCAACATGGCATGATACAGCAACACCTTGTCGTAGCGATCATGGTGTGCAAACCACTGCAGAGCAAAGGATGGAAAGTCGGCCCATCGGGAGAATACTTCAATCGTCAAATCAAACTCGTTCTTCTTCTCCAAAAGTGCCAATTGACAGAGACCCTCGTAGTAGGCATGTTGCAAACAGAGTTCATGTGCGAGCTTGTCGTTGCCACTGCGTCGAATCAAGTTAATGCCCAGTGCCTTGACCTCAGCATTGCTGGAAACAAGCTCTTGGTGAATTTGGAGCACCAACGATACAACAGTTTCCAATCCCTTGTCGGTGGGTTTGGCATTGTGCAGCTGAAAAAGTACAACGTTGCTCAATCCATGCGTCCACAAGCCTACTGGGTCGGTCAAGACATCGAAACAGCATGTTGCGTACGATATCAATCTGCCATTTTCAAAATTTGAGCCAAGACAAGACTCCATTCCGACGTGGGTGCATGGTCCAGTACGTGTCGCTGGACTTGAGCCACCTTGACTGCCAAGCCGTGGGGTGGCAATTCCTTGGAAAATAAGTTACTCTTGACCAAGATAGTATGAATGGCCAATTCTTGTCCAATGCCCAAAATCCAACGAATGGTGGAGGATAAATTCTTGTAGAGCAGTGGCCACACTTGCCAGAAAGCTGACAAATCCTCATCAATGATAATTTCTCATTTGTCGTTGACGACAAAATTTTGTCATCAACTACAACATTTTGTAGTTAAGGAGGGGACCCGAGCACGGTTACTGTCAACACGTACAGTAGTCATGCGCAAAGTCACGCTCGTACTGAACTGCGTGATACCCACAGAACAGGTAGCTCATTTCACGACACTAAATAATGAACTTAGCAGTGTCTCTAGAACATGTTCAGAATGGAAGTGACCCATATAAGAGCATTGGTGATTCACAATTAACACCTACTCTTCCCATTGATATATGTGAGATGGTGGTCAGAGCTTTCTGGGGCTTATTGTGAAAAGGTTTAGCTAGGAGGGTCAATTCTGACAAAATTCCGAGCTAGACCCTTTCATAATAAGCCCCAGATGTCTGAAAGCTCTTTTTTGAAGTTAGGCGAGCATGACACATCTTATGGTGGAGCTGTTATCAAGTCTCTTGTGTTGTCCCAGCTTCGTAGGCTTCTTCTAAGAGCACCTCAGAAGATAATGGGGACTCTAAAAAATGGACCGAAACGGAATCTCAGAGCACCTTGTTCCAATATTGAACTTGGAATGCGCACCAAAAAACAAAATTCAGCAATTCCATCTTTGCTCTACTTCCCATAGTGAAAAATTCAAGCTTCGAATCTTCAACAGATTAGGCAAGATTACATGAACAAGCCAAAAAATGACTTGGTGGATGCGAGGATGCCCAATTCCCTAGTCTTCTTGCCTACCAGTGTATGTTACTGGTACTAGTCTGGTTCTGGTCGGGAACCCTCCTTAAAAACAAAATTTGTCGTCAACTACAGAATTCTGTAGTTGACGACAAAATTCTGTAGTTTTGTAGTTAATTACGACAAAATTGTAGTAATAAAATTAATTACTACAAAAATGTAGTTAATTACAACAATAATGTCGTTAATTACAAAACATCACATCACAACTTGAACACCGATGCCGTCACAATACGATTAGATTTATGTCATTTTTATGCATTTTGTTTGTATGATTTTTCGTTTTGTTCTTTCTATGACGCACGCATAGGCAGGAAGAAGGATGGCCCACAGTACTATTTTGTGGTAGCTCTCAAGAAAACCTGCAAGGTATTTCTGGAACGGGAGGGAATGCACTGTATTGTGTGACTGTCAGTGGATGGTTGCAGGGGTGTCCTGTGAATTACTGTTTGATGCAGAACATACAGCGCTATTTCTGCTCAGTTGGATCGTGGCTAAGATTGGCAATAGGAGTCAGTCATGGAAGTGATATTTACAACTAAATAAATAGCAATATGACCTTCATGTACTATAATCAACATACAATTCATTAAAGCAGGTGGCCTCTCCCCCTTAAGTAAGGAATCCCAGACTAATCCGAAGTTCTAAAAGAACAAATTATTTACCAAGTTTTCTGCCAAGCTTTCTTAGAATTCTAAGTTTTCTGCCAAGGAAATTTGGGGACACACAGAATGGTCAAGTTCTGATTTACTTAAACAATTGCAGATTTGTCTTCTCAAGCTCTGATATCCAGCTTGTCCGCCTGCTGGCCAAATTTGTCTACTTTGTGAGCTCCTGCTAAAAAGCCATACTTTTCTTGGCAGAATTCTTAGAATTCTAAGTAAAATTGGCAGAAGACTTAGAATACCAAGTTTACTTGGTACTTGCTGGATTCCTGTTTTGTAATTCCTATCTTTCGGATGGCATGGGTCATTGCAGTTTGGACATTTAAAGTATAATATACAGAAGACTATCGTTATATATACATAAGAGGATATTGTTTCTCCATTTCTAAATGACTCGCTGAAGGACAGTCGTGTTGTTTGAGCATTCAAAACCACATAAGTACTCGAACCCTACAACCAAGAGGAAGGCTCAAAAGTGGGTCAAGCCAAATTGTAACGGCAACCGTTTTAACAATGCTCTTTCAAAAAAAGGCGCGCGTTGCTAATAAAATCTAAATGTCGTCATCATTTTCTAAGTAATTATTTCAAAGAATGTTTCCCGCCAATTGCGCGCAAAATTTCGTGCCACCGCCTCTCATTTGTTTTTGAACACAGCCAGGCAACACCTACAATCTCACCATGGCAGCTGATCCCAATGACTGGCGTAACCTGGTGGTGCCCAAGTTCGAACAAGGCTCCATATTCTTGCCAAACCTGAAGGCAGAGGTGGAAGTTGGCACCTTCGTGAAGTTGAATAGTTGCACCACAGATATGCTCCGAACCAATCTTTGCCATGTGATTTCCTGGAATGATGAAGAGTCGGAATCTGAGAACCAAAAGGTCACCCTTAGGGTAAACCTATACACTCTCAGAGATCCCAGTGATGATGACCCCCTTCATGACTTAACGAGGCACATGCTGGTGGCTGAGCAGTCCCGCTATGTGGAGACTGTTGAAGTTGAAGATATTGAGGAAATATCAGTTTTGTTTTCACCCAGCAGTCTCGGGAGGCGAACAAGTTTTCTGCACAGGATTGCACCGACTGTTATGTCTCGTTTGAGACATTTGACAGTATGATACCATTCCCTTGTTCTCAAGGAAGCTACAAGTTTGGTACCTCATACTGTTGCAGCATCTGGGACCAAACAAATGTTTTCCGTCGCAACGTCACCCGTATTCTACGTTCTCGCCGTATCAACCAGGGTGATGTGTCAAAGAAGAGCTTTACTATGCATGTGTCCAAGGATATGCTTGAGTGGATGGTCTGGTGTGGGTAAGGATGATGTTTCTTTATGCTACCTGCTGGCAATTCGGAAACCAATCGTCAAACATACCCAAAGAGCGAGCTTGTCATCAACGGCATTGACCTTCTGATCCACCTTGTAGGCCAGACCAATGTCTTCGGTGTGAGGAAGCCCCGTCCTGCGTTGAAGAGTGGTGTCCAATTCATGGCGCCGAATGACCGCTTCAACGTACCTGACAACATAAAGATTGTTTGGTATGACAGCGAGGCTCATGTGACTGTTTGCTATCATCTATATGTGTATTCTGTCATGCGTAACGGTGAGCTTAGGAATACTCCTCTTCCTCAATTTGAGAAGTGGATGACTCGGAGTGCACCAACAATGCCCTACATGTACCCACCACCCCTTGATCCATCATTCACAAACCCTTCCATCCATTCTTGTGCACTCTTGTTGGGTTGGTACCTGAAGACGACGCGTTGCTTGCAATTATTGGGAAAGTGTATCGCATTTTTGGTGAACCTCAGACAATCACCAGAGTGCTGAACAGTGGTCGCAGGATCGAATGTTGTTCTGTGTCCAAGAAAATTTGCAAAACTCACTCGCCATGAGTGTATTCGCGGTCAGTCTCCATGGCAGATGGTAGACTAGATAGAAAACTAAGATAATACTATAGGAATGTATCTAGTTTAAAGAGTAAGTTATTCGTTATATGTAGATATGTAGTTGCTTTGGATTGTTGAAAATGGGTTTTGAAAGGTCCTATTTTTCATGAGAAAAAACAATGTTAGTCGATGATAGAGCATCATTGATGGTATCGAAATCACATGTGCACTTACCTATTGTATACCCACAGTACTTCCTGGGTCGTTTGTCAGTCTGGGGTTTGTTGTCTCCTTCCTGCAACCAATTCGACAAGTTTGTGTATGAACTTGAGAATCCGCCAAACTTTTGGAAGGAAAGTCGGTTAGTGGTCAAGACGACACTCAATCTGAAGAATAACACTGTCAATGATTACCTACTATGAAGAGGAAAAGGGCGCGTAGCAAACGTAGGCCACTGTGGCTGTCTTGTTTGGATTATAATGCAGTCCTGTGTGATGTCAAAATGGGAAAGTGGTGTTAGAGGATGAGTTTCTGGAATGGCAACATAAGCGAGAACAATGAGAACTTACCTAATAATACCTTTGAGTTGGCGCAGTAGCCAGATTTGAGTAATGTTGCAGTTGTTTATCCTGGATGACCGCTTCCATGTGATTTTGGGCGGACAATGAAATCTGGCCGAAATTATGGAAAGTGAAGATGTTAGTGGTCATGATGTTGCTAAAAAGCGATAGAATTGCACTGAAAACATCAAGCATACTAGGGATGAAGCTTACCTGAAGAAATATTCAAACAATTGAGGTCGCAAGGGACCTCCGTGGTCCATAACATGGTGCGTTTTTCCTGCGAATCGAAAAAAGTAGAGAACGAGAAACTCTGTGAGTGGTCATTATGTTGCTAAAAAGCAATAGAAATGCACTGAAAACATCAAGCATACCATGGGTGAAGCTTACCTCTAGAAATATTGCAACAATTGAGGTCGCAAGGACTGCCTCATTGGTGGCTTCGGTCGCAGACACGTGCCCCCTGCACAATGCTATCGTGTAAAAGAATGCAACTCCAGTGCTGTCAGCAACGTGTTATAAATAGGCCATCATAATAGCTGGTCGCTGCATGCATGCATGGTTCAGCATTTTTTGTCTACAAGAGAGTGTCTATGAAGTTCGTACGAACATCGTTAATCCGCTTTGTATAGTCAAAATCCGTGCTCGTAGCCTTCCAGTTTTACATAGTATTCGACATTTATTACTTATTAATAAGCTGGACGAGTTGGCATCTCCGAGATAAGTCGTAAAACGTCTTATAGACATTTCTTAGCCTCCACATGTGACTTAATTACGAGTAGCAAACACATTCAATAATTACCAACATTTTTCCGAACAACTTTTGAGAAGTTCTTGTGGACAAAGCCACCAATTTGGTTTAAAAGATCCATAGTGCGAACTGCAATGTGCTAAATTCCAAAATGAGAATTCCAAGACACATATGTAGTAGTGAGAAGTCATACAGTAGAACTGGCGTCGATCGCCGCGGCACTGATCACGTTTGTTGCCACAACTCATACTTCGTTCCATTCATTCACCACAACCATGGCGAAGTTGCCGCCAGACAAGCACAACGACAACGCGGAATCGAAACTGGACTTCACCAACCTCCATCTCTATGGGCGCGAGAAAGAGGTTGCAGCACTCAACGAGGCTTATGCGCAGAGTTTCGCTGACTTCAGAATTGTTTGGATAAAGGGATATTCCGGGGTAGGGAAGAGCACCTTGGTAGAACATGTGCTTAAATCGAAGGAGTTCTTCTGCTCAGGAAAGTTTGAACAATGGAACCGTGCTACGCCATACTCAGCTGTCGCCGACCTGCTATCGAAGCTGTGCTATACTCTGGAAATTGACTGTCCAGAAATCAGACTGAGCTCAGATGATGCAGCAGTTCTTACAAAGGTAGTTCCAGAAATATCGGACGTTCTGATACAGTATGATTCTCGCAGCATCAAAGATTCATGCAAACTTGAATGGGGTATGGAGAGGCTCAAGCAAGCTATTCGGAATTTCGTCAAAGCAGTTTGCAACGTTCTTAAGTCGCCTCTGATCATGTTTCTTGATGACTTGCAATGGTCCGACATGGATAGTATCGAGATCGTCAAGGATTTACTCAGTGATGGCGAGATTAGAGGGTTGCTTTTTGTTGGGTCATATCGAGACAACGAAGTCAGAGATTCTGACCCTTTTGCTAGTTGTAAGCTTGCGATCCGTGATGCACAGCCCCAGACTGCTATCACTGATCTACAAATCAAGAATCTGGACCAGGACTCAATCAACCAATTAGTCACCGACTTGACTCATTCGCAGCTTGGTGATCTGCAACCACTGATCGACCTGATTCATCGGAAGACTGAAGGAAACTGCTTCTTCACTCTTCATATGTTGCGACATATCAATGAGAAAAAGCTGCTGTTTTTCTCGAAGGAAACACATCGGTGGGTATGGAAAACGGAAAGGATCAGGTTGGAAGTTGATGTGAGCGAAAACGTTGTAGAATTTATGTCAAACAAGCTTCAGCAACTGCCTCGGTCGACACTCAACGTTTTGATAATGTCAGCGTGTCTTGGAATCAGTGTCGATCTTGGTTTGCTCGGGTCCTTGCACACTCTACTCAACACATCATCTGGCCTCCCTCCTCTCCTAGAGATGCTGGAAGTCGCAGTTGAAGCAAATCTAATCGTCATCAACTCCAGTAGAAACGTGGTCAAGTTCGCCCACGACAGAGTTGCCGCTGCTGCATACGATCTTATTCCGGCTGAACATGTACGAGATTGTCTCCATATAAAGATTGGACGAAGGCTCGAGGAAATGGTATCAACCATTGATGATAAGGAAAGGCTTTTCATTGGTGCTGTCGACCAACTGAATCGGGGATCCGATGCGCTTCAAGAGAAGAACGAACGAGCTGAGCTAGCGCGACAAAATCTCAAGGCTGCGAAACAAGTCATTAAGACCAACGCATTCAAGCTTGCTGCCACTTTTCTTGAAGCTGGTATCGAGCTGCTTGGCACCCGGCGCTGGAATACACACTACGACCTCGTGCTTACGCTGACAAACACATTCGCATCTGTGCTGTTTGCACGTGGTAGGATGGAAGAGAGCTTGTGCGTCGTTGAGGAGATTTATCGTCACACCAGGTGCCACGAAGATCGATGGGAAGCTCAGTTTATTCATGTGGAGGTACTTGCGTGTACAAACCGACTGAAGGAATGCATCAATGTTGAACGGCAAATTTTGAAAGGTTTAGGTCATCCAAGAATTCCGATGAAGCCAGGCGTAGTCCATATTGTTCCCGGAATCATCAGCGTGAAGATTTTGTTGAAAGAAAAGACAGACGAAGACCTCCTGAATTTGCCCGCATGCACTGATCCTGCTAAAGTGGCTATCATGCGACATTTGGCTTTCATGGTTCCAGTCGCGTTCTTTGCTGATCAAGACACATTGATTCCTGTGTTGACATGCCGCATGATGCAATTGATGATGCGATTTGGCGTTTGTGACGTATCCCCGTATGCGTTCGCTCTCTTTGGCTTTGCCATGACTGTCACGGGAGAGTTCCATGATGCTTTTCGCTTCGCAACGTTAGCTTTGAGGTTGATGGATCGTTTTCATGAAGATCCGAGAACGCTTGTAACTGCTCATAGCTTGCTATTCCATCTGAAGAAACCGTTGCGTGATTGCGTGGATCCCAGTCTCCGAGCTTATCACGTAGCCTTGACGTGTGGTGACCTCAAGTTTGTCGGTCAAGCCTCTGCAATGCATTGCGCGACGAGGCTTGCTTCTGGCTGTCCACTCGAGACCGTTGTGAGTGAGTGTCATCATTTTCGCCTCCAATTGCAAAAACACAAGCAGCATCTTATGCTCAAGCTCGTGCTCATACTCCAGCGGTTCTGCTTGGAATTGGTCGGTCGCCTGTCAGAGATGCCAGCGCGACTAAAAGACGATGAATCGTGCGAATCGTATTTTGGTCAAGGTGATGGGCAATTTTGTGTGTTTGCCTTTGGAATGTATACCTTCCAAGCTCGTTACTATCTTGGCGACATGGACTCCGCGCTAGCTTTTGCAGAAAAATGTTGGAGATCGAATGCACTTCAGGGAGCCTTTGTGTACTCAGTGGGCTATTTCGTGGGAAGCGCTCTGACAGCGCTCCATTTCTGGAAGAAGACTCGCAAGCGGAGATTCTGGCGGATTTTCAAGAAGAATCATAGAGAGCTACAGTCATGGGTCAAAAAGGGGAACCTCAATGTTATTCACCTAGTGGCACTCCTCGATGCAGAGCTATTGATTGTTCGAAAAGCCGATAGGGAGAAGATTTGTACGGCGTTTGAGAAGTCGATCAGCTTGGCAACAAGTGGTGGCTTCATTCAAGATGCAGCGCTGGCCAACGAGCACGCCGGGCGGTACTTCTTAGTGGTGGAAAAAGATCACGCGATGGCAATCCACTTCCTTTCAACAGGAAAGCATTTGTACCAGGATTGGAATGCAACTGCAAAGGTCCGTCAAATGGAGCTCATGTATGGTTCTGTCCTCCCGCTCAATAGTAGTTCTGAGACGGGATCTGAAACTTTCATGTCTTCCGTTGCGTCCCCCAACCGCGATCCGAAACCATCATCGTTGCTTGGTGTAGAGGCACGGAGGTAGAGGAATGTTGAAAGCCGCAGCGCACCAAGTTGAACTCTGTCGTCGCCGCAAACGAAACCCATGAATGTACATTTTATTGAATCCAAGAATGTTACCATAGCACAATTTATTTATTTCGATCTACTACTAGTCTGCATTGTTTCTTTTTGGAGAATTCTCTTACTGTCTGCTTATTGAACATTCTGCTCGAGAACACCGGGAACTGATTGTTCGGATGGTGGAGCCTAGGAGGTGGGGTTCTTGATTCCACTGGTGTGTGTCACAATGGGGTTGGAGGTGGGACGGTATTCTTGGGAAAGCAGAGCGGACCTCGACCATTGCCTTTGTCATTATCATTAACCGCCGTAAATGCAACACAACCAGTCAAATCCGCACAGGTTGCTCGACATTGTTCGGTTCAGACCTCTCCTGTGCGTCCACCAACACCCGCCCCACTCCATAATCCACCCGAAGACAGAACACGACCATCGGCAAGAAGTACGCTGGAATGCATTCATCGGCACAGCACTAACCCATTCACCATCAACACCTTCCAAAGGATCGAAATACTGACAGTACCTGCGTTGGCGCCTCCAGTCACCATGATGCGCCCATCAGGGAGAGTTGCAGTACCTGGACAGAACATGTCATGACTTGTGTGAGCCAAGCGAAAACCGTCCGTCTACAAGGTGGTTGGATCGAAGATGCCAGTCCAGGTGTAGCCTGGTGCTCCTCCAAAGGAGAGCTTCTTGTTGGAAGACCAAGCCATAATGCGACCATCCGGAAGATTGGCGCTAGTTGCGGCAATAAAGGACATATCATATGGGCCTTCCCACTCTCCATCATAGTCTTGTGCATTGACAATGGAAGCGGACTCTGTGAAGCACAGAGTAAGGAGAAGTTTGCGGAATTTGCCCACCGCAAGAATCATCTGGCTGTCTTTTCTTTGGAATTATGGGTAGGACTGTGGGCTGAATAGATTCTTGGAAGCATCATAAGCCTGCTACTTGTGACACAGCAGTCGGTTGTTGCTGCCAGGGACTAGATACGGAGTCCCAATCGCCGTAATCCCAAAATGGATGCCATCTATCGCTGTTGACGCTTCTTCCCCAACTATTGTAGACTATGGACTGTACACCCTGTGGAGAGTGTCAGAATTACTACAAGCGCTCGAATCAAAAAAGCGCACGAATCACAAAACCCAAGCCCTCTTCCAAATCATAAAATTACTGGAACATCTAGAAGTATGGAGACTCCATGGACGCCCTGCGAGGAGTGTGAAGAAAAACGAATTGAGAAAGCAGTAGAGCTGGAGGACATGAGAGGTGAAGAAGGGGGAGAAGACGTACCTGATTTCCAAGACTTCTGCGAGAAGTGTGACTTTATGTGCAAGGACTGTCCTTGTCGATTCCATCTGGTTGAGCCGCTATTCAAGGCACACGCAGAGATTGAGTTTGTTGATGTTGGCACTGCTCGTCCTGGTGCGGTGAGAAAGGTGATGTACCGCTACTGCGCACTTCTCAGCCATGGTAGAACAGGCTTGGGAAGACGAGTCAAGCACCCAGACTGCATCGGCGATGGTTTGCACAAACTCTATCCAAATCCAACTGGGGTTGACAATACCACATGTACGAACCAACTGTAGGAGCAGAGCACAAATACAAACAATGTTCGTGTTTTGGTTGTCAACTATCTTGCAGATAGCTTGAGCTGCGTCTCTCACCGTTCCTGCAGCTGGTCTATGTGGGCACTTGGAGCATTTCTAATTTGGGGCTATGATGGGCTCTGGGAGATTCAAATCCTAGCCCTAACCTGGGATTCGATTAGTTCGATTCCAGGCACAAACCTTCACAAGGTTGCTTGGGCCTAGAAAGCGGCAAATCCTACGTGATGGTTCAGTCTCCA
>JAVCKV010186952.1:0-17133 GCA_032274145.1 Herpochondria borealis | reverse complement strand
TCGAGAAAATAATGTCCAGAATTATGCGAAAAATGGACATTAATTATTTTTGGACATTAAATGCGGCAACCACAGTAAGGGCCTATCTCTGTAGGATCAAGTCTCTATTCTGTTCATTATTGAGCTAGTGTCTACAAGACCAATTTTTTGACCTCATACAGGTATGAGGTTACGTTGACGTCACATAAGGTCAGGGGGGTGCAGGGTTCAAATACCACCCGGCGCCCGCATTAAAATTTTCTGAATGGCCGTAGCTAAATTTTTCTAAAACGAAATTGAAAAGAAAATTATGAAAACTGATTTGCAGCAATCCAATCAGTGGGCTTCGTGTATTGCAATAGTTTTCATACTTATTGAATGTTCCAGTTATCGCATAGCTCTGAGTCAGTACCTACCGCATCTTTAGAGTAGTTTGAACTTAAATATAGTAAGCGTTCTACCTACATTCCTCGCCTGGGGTTGTTCAGCGGTTTTGGCAGCTCGATGGTGATGTGAAGGACCGGGGTTTGAATCCTCGCTGGTGGCATTCGGTGCATCTAAGAACACCTTGTGAACTGCGGCTTCCGTCTGCAGTCCGCCGTTCATAATTATTTTCTGTCAACCAAGAAAGTACTTGGTTGCTCGGCCAAAGTAGACTAAAGGTTCACACGGTATTTATTACTAGTTTCAAGTTCCAGGGTACCTTAAAAGTCTGTTTTTTTGAATGTTTCTAATGACTTCATATGAGGTCATTGGTCCTGTAGAAACTAGTATCCGGGTATATCGTAATAAGGCGTAGCTACATACTAGAGGGATGAAAGAAGGTTTTAACAGCGAACAAAACTATTCCCAAGCTTGTTAATCCAAGTTGTAATAAGGCGAGGGTGAAACATGAGGTTCTTCTTAGGGTAAGATTCAGAAATGGTATCTATATTGTTTCTTTCATCATGGTAATATGTTTGGAGGTCCCTGTCATGTTTGGGACTCAATTCATCAACAATATCGTTCATTCTATTCGATGAATCAAAGGGAATATAGACTTCACCAGGGAAACCCTGCCCATCATCAGCCACGGAAAATAGTCCAATCCTAGATTGAAGAAGAACGCCCGAATCGCGGAATGAATGAAGTTGCCGGGAGGTAGCACCGTAAAACCTGTAATGAGACTGCGAAGCTGACTAAATTCTAATCAGACCTATCGTTTCATCTACAGCCATTAAAACAGAAAAAGGTGACGGTCATGACATTTTTCAAGGGCTAATAGTAGCCGAGCCATAGCATGACTTCGCGAAAAGATTTTTAGTTTGTGTCATGAACTCGGTACACGAAGTGTCAGCGGATGAACCGTTCATATTTTCGTGAGCAATCTAACCCCTAAGGAACGCCTTCCCCACACGGAAATGGTCTTGGCGTACGCGTAGACTTCAAAAATTAGTTTAGTTAGTCTGGAAAGAGATAAAGAGAAGGAAATTTGCAGTTCGCATGGAATTTTCCCCCTTCGTTCTGCTTGACCCTGAAAATTACAAATTGAAGGAGATGGACGAAGCAGGGAATGTCATTGTCGTGCAAACACCCCAAAACGCCAGAGGTGTCGCAGAATGTACACGAAGAGTGTTCGAAGCTCTCCTTCTCGGTGCGCAGCGTAGCTGGTAGAGACGGCAAACACAAGAATTTCTGTTCCCAAAATACTCTCCTCGACGAAGTCGATCGCTCTTCTTACAGTTGTGTGGCCGGTGAAGAAGCGCGAAGAATGAGCCAGATTTATAGTGTCTTCGGACGAACACTCACACAGGAGTACTGTTAGAAGTTATCGACCTCGCCGATAACTGCCAAAACGAAGGTTTCCGTTGCTCACCAGCTAAGTTACCGTACGACGGTCGGGCTTGTAAGGCTCGACAAGTGAAACGGGGAGTGATGAGTAGAGCGACGGGGCAGCTTGGCTGATGAAACGTGTACACCAAAGGCAAACTAGGGGCAACCAGCGAACACAAACTGTGTGAAAGGAAAAAACCGAAACTTGTCTTGACAGGGAAAAGGTTAAATAGGCAGCACTTTGAAGTGTTTATTAAAATCGAAGAATCGGTTCTCCGAGAAGTCCAAGCTTCCCGAGTCCCACCATGAGCTCAGGGCAGTGAATCTAAGTACGGTTTACTATGTCGCTGTACGGGCATGTGCAGTTACGGAACTCCGTCCCATGGCGCACTGTCAATGAAGTTATCGCATACCCCTAATTGGTCATGCGGTGCTTACACGGAACATGCGTTACGCGGCTGCAATGTATGCAGGGGTCACGCGGAAGTGTGGTCTCGCAGTGTCAGCACACGTTTG
The DNA here is from genome assembly GCA_032274145.1 of Herpochondria borealis. Classification (NCBI taxonomy): domain Eukaryota; phylum Rhodophyta; class Florideophyceae; order Ceramiales; family Ceramiaceae; genus Herpochondria; species Herpochondria borealis. The sequence continues at coordinate 14,826 of JAVCKV010186952.1, read as the reverse complement.
TATCGCCGGACCCAGCACTACTGGTGCTTACGGGTCCCGTACAGTACTACTTTTTAGCACCAATTAAACTAATTACTACTACAGATAGTGCGGAATGTCGCGGAAATAAGGCACATCCGCCTAAGGCTTACTGCAGCCGCGCACGAAAATCGCGACCAGAATAGGGTATCGCCCACCACCAATAAAGCCTGGCCGTGACACGTCGCCAAGGCTTAAAGCAACCCCGTTGCACCACATTCATGGCCCTCAAGGATCACGCTCTCTTTTATGAAAATTAGGCACACGAAAGTGTCTTAGACGTCCTTATAATGGCTGGAAAATAAATCTACAGTGTGTCACCTGATGTATCTTGGAAAGAAAACACGGGAAAAAGTCAACGTGAAGAGAATCAACCGCGAAAAGAGTAAATAAAGCCGGAAGCAGTGGAAGAAATGGCAAGAACGGAAGAAGTTCAAGATGACGCGCCGGTTGATGCGCGTCTTTATGAGAAGAAGAATTGTAGAGATCAGATCGACCTTAGCCATCTTGAGGATCTGGCCTCACAGAAGAGCATTTTGATTATGCTAGAGAAGCACGCGTCTGTGTTCGAAGGCCAGTTGGGGCATATATAGGCCACCGAGTATCAAATTAACCTGAAGTCAGACACCGCACCTGTCAGCCGGCAGCCGTACCGAACTGGTACTGAAAAAGCGAAAATAGTCGGGAACAGATTTAGTACCAGGTGGAGGCAGGGGTAATTGAGCTGGCGAAGACGTCATGGTCAAGCCCGGTGCTTTTGGCACCGAAGAAGGATGTAACACAGATATTTTTTGTCGACTTCAGACAGTTGAATTCCTTGACCATCCCGGACACATATAAAATTCCCCTCATGGACGACTGAATTGAAATCCTAAGCAGTGTAAACGTCTTCACGTTTTTGGATACGTTCTGGGGTACGGGGAGGTAATTGAGTCCATGCTGGCGCCGCCTTGGTCGACTATTTATGTGCCGTGCCGCACCTCTGCATCTCCCCATTCCCCCACCCCCGCTCAGAGCACACACGGGGTGTGAACCGTACTCCTACTCACGGGGCAGTATCATGAGCCGCACGCATGCAAGCCCCGTCCGACTAAATGTTTTACTGTTTAGGTCGAATATTAGACATTTATGTACCAAGCCTTCCCGAGCATGCAGCGAAAAGGCGCTGTATGCGACGGAATGGGGTCGTGCGTCGCTAATACTAACTCATGAAATCCCAATGGATCAATAAAAGGTGTTACCAGTACTGTAAAGGGCGAAAAGGACAGTTCGACACGAATAATTTCCGCACATGCAGCGGAACAGTGTCGCACGCGGCGGGACGGTTTAGTGCATCGCCATAAAAGGCCTAAATATGTCAATAAATGGACACCACGCCGCGATGCCTACCCGGGCGTGCAGCGGCAGAAATCTGTACGCTCGGGGTCTGCGTCTCGCGTCGCTAACAAAGTCCTACATATGTCAATTAAATGGCACAGCGCCGCGAAGTCTTCCCACGTACGAATCTCCTGAGATGTGTACCCTGCGCGCCGGAATAGCGGGCCGCCACCAAGTCCTACGTAAATTGAAGTCGCCTTGTTTAGGTCGAATGTGGGAAACGGGCAAATTACTCACCCGTCTCGTGCAGCGGAATACCGCTGCCATTTAGTGAGCGGGTTTGTCCGTTTCATGGATAACTTGAAGCTCCCAGCTGGGTCCAAACTATTTTACAAGATGCCTTGCATAGTTCTACTGTGTAAAACGAGTGAATAAGTCACTTTAGCCTGGATAGGACGACAAGTCTGAACGATGTTGTGTACAGGACCTCTACCGCGATAGCGCCACATATTTAGTATCCGCCTCCTGTATCCCAGGGAACTGACTGTGGAGGCTCCTATACATCAAAATGATTATCTCACTTTAATGTTCTGCATCAAACTAACTACTCCAAGTCGCGACGCGTCGTCGCATGATCTTCACCGCCCGGTTCTACTTGTTCAGCCGTGTTTCCTGATGCTCCTTACAAGTCTCCGACGAAAGGTTGTCCCGGTTGGTCAAACTGTCGAATGGTACGACGATCGTTGACAGGGTTAATTCGTAAAACCAAGGAGTCATCTTCGATTCATACAAAGTCTTGTTCCAGGGCTTGTATCGTAAACAGTTCACCCCTGTCTCATCACATGCTTGCAACCATTGAACGACCAAACTAGACAACTTATTCAGCTCACCCTCGTTGACTCGACTGATTCTTCCGAACCAGAATTGTGTGGTCGGCATACTTTCGGCGTGCCACACTAAGACAAACCAATTGGGACGATATTTGAGTTAAGTTGTGTCTCCACCCTGTAATTCTGTCCCCCGAAGGTTTCATCATCTAGAACGCCTCTATCCTTGGATTTACTGGCACCTGTTTCAAAAAATCGCGGTAGGTCCCAGTGAAACAGTTGATGTCTCGGGTCATGCACGGTTTCAACGCGGGACCTTAGATTCTTCATGTTCTCACAGCTCGCTATATGAAATTATTTAGACTTCAATCTCTTCAGAACTTCTCCTTCGTTCCCCGGGTTCTTCAGTTTCGTACGTGGTTTCCTTCTTAAGTTCGGCGTCTTCGTCAGGAATCCTCTATGTACACCTCTGCCTCAGCAATTTCGTAACGGTTCCCACTGGTCTGTAGAATTGTGCTTCATGAATCAGTCCGTTGTGACATCACGCTGTTGCCTGTAACTAGAGCCTTCTTTGGAGGGACTGGTGAAGAATCGGAAGTAACTGTACTGCGAGAATGGCCTTGACCTCTGTCCCATAGGAAAATTTCTTTTTCACAATGTCCGCTGAAATTGACCACATGGGACACATGGTTCAGAACCAGCGTTGGAGTGTAGGATAAATTAAGTTCTTCTTGGAGGTCAGCAAGATTCACTTCATTGCGACTGTTCAATCTCGTCGCAGTTTGGATGAAGAATTGATCCTTATCTGTGTGCGTGTGACAAAGCGGGAGGAAGGATGAGCAGATTTCAGAGAAAACGCCCCTGCTGACTAGAGACTCCAAGTGTGCGAAAATATACTTTTTCTTGTTCTCTCTTGTGAAATTGTCCGTTTGTATGTAGAGAGTCTGAGGAAAATCAAATTCGGCATTTTAAGAGTTGAGGTACCGGTGTATCGATTCCACGACATGCTTTGGGCCCGTCTCAAAGTTTTCTGTCATGGTATAGAAGCCGGCCCTGTTCGCCGCCGCATGTTCCAATATGCCGATTAAATGCAGCTTAAACGGATTTCACTTCGTTTACTTTATCAGTGTCACGAAATGAGGCAGACCGAAGGCTGATTGATCAGCTTTGTCGACCACAATTGGCATATTCACGGAAGGCTTCAAAAGGGCATATTATTGGTTCATTTTTTACTCCTGTCTCTCCGTTTTCAATTTCTTTAAATGAGCCTTGCAACTGTCTTTTAATTCCGTGGTGAGAGATCCAGCCTTGCCTGCCGCCCGTAAGGCTTCCTTGTACTGTTCAAAGATAGAGCATAGAGTGAACCTTGTGGACCTTCGGACTTCGAAGTTCGCGACGCATTAATTCCATAAATAATAGAAGTAAGAAGTCCCCGGCAAATCTCTGTTCTAGATTACCTTCAACTTGGTACATAATAATGTGTAAAAATAACGCTTTTCATAGAAAGATAAGTTTAATTCGTCCGAGTCGGGCATATAGTTACCTGTATGCAGATCAATACGACGTCAGAATACGACGATAGAGTCTTGGCGTAGTGTCTTACCCTCGCATGTTCAATCTCTCACGAAGATTACTGGAGCACTTTTTGGTGCCTTTCACGAAGCTTTGCAGGTCTCGTGAGAATGGAAAGGCTTGGACGAGGAATTCAACACACACCTGTCGGCAATCATACATGAACACCTTACTCTAGTTCAGCATACCCGTAAGGACATTCAGTCTCTGGCAGTTTTGAAATCGCATGACTGTTGACGCTTTACTGACAAAATGTTTGAAGTTCAAATGGTAGAAGCACTTCTGACGAACGTAGAAAGTTCGTCCCTTGAAGAAACTGTGTCCAAAGTAGTATGTTATTCGAAGCGTTGCCTCTTGCGCGAAGGCCCAGGTGGGAAATGTCGTGACCTGTTAAGGTACTGATACTTTCGTTTCCTAAACCCAGATGGACGAACGTTGTCATCAACATCTTCGTCGTCGCCTTCTGTTCTTGCCATTGTCTTAATCCCGTTTATGAAACTTGTTCTGCTTTTCTGACCGTACATTTGTATGGAACTCTCTTCGGAGATTTCGTAGCTACAGTCGACCTTTCTGTTGATATCTTCTTCGGATTGGTTACTGAACATGTTTCTGGTGACGTTGTAATCGTCCGAACGGGTATGGTCTTTCTTTTTAGATGAGGACCTTCCATCATAATATCTATGCGCCTACGAGCCTCGATCGCCGCTTGTCTTTTAGTGTGCAAATTTCCTGTTAAGATCAATCTTTGCGACTCGCTGTTACACTGAAGATTAGTACCGATCGTACCACCAGCAGTAGCGGCGGTCATCCCGGCGGGCGGGTTAGGCGGATTTGTACAGTGGAATGTGTCACTCGCACGCTCCTTCGTACAGGGGACTATGTATTAAGCCTATGTTGAGTATTGAAACGGTCCATCTCTAGCCGTCGAACGTGTCCGCGGCCATTGCATCTCTCGTGTTTCCACATCACCTTCGTCCACAACGAGCTGCGACGCTGTGAAGTTCTGATCTTCCACATGGGACACCTTGTGACCATTTCATTCAGCCGCCTTAACTTTCTTGCCCTTTCGTTGACGTCCCATCCTGGGTACAGATAATGAAGCGGTTCGGAAGATGGGCAACGCGTCATGTCGTTCGAGACGCGCTCGTCAGTTCTTCTGTGTGATTGATATCAAAACGGAGAGGGAGTTTGAACAGTGCGGTACTGAGTAGGAGACATGTGCTCCTGATTTTAAAGTCAGATTCACGGAATTACTTCTGACTAGCAAAACGTTTCTGTAATTGTATTCATCGTCCTAGGCAGGGCAACGTACGAGAATTGAAGTTAATATTTTGGAATGAAGAGACGGAAATAATGCCAAGAAGCCCAGCTATAGCTTGAGTAATAGCCACGCCAGACCTGAGGGTGCTATTATGCTGAATAGCATGCTGTAGAACGGCTTACTAGGGGGCTACTTTACTTCCACACGGACTGCACTTAAAATATTCTCGAACCACACAATCTCCGCACCGAATTCTTCGAAGTCGACGGAAGGTCTGGCAACAGACGTTGAGATGGACGATATGAACTAAAAGAATAGAAAGCTACATGGATGAGGACTAGACAGTATGAGTAGTCATGATACACTAATCAGCACGCGGACACTTCGATTTCAACCTCGGCGGAAAGCGAAGTGTCCGCGTACTGAGTAGCGGCTTAGTTTCTCCGGCCTAATAACTCCGGTCGCAGCTTCAGCAGCTTCCCCGTCTTTGAAAATGTTGATCTGCCGCACCATTCGCACCATTCTGCAACCCGTGCAGCTGTTCATAGATACACGTCCTCTGCATCCATTAGAAGTCGTTGAGAATATACTGAACATTGTCTTCAATGTCACGCGCCGTCCTCCTGTGTGTTTCCAGCATATTCTCAAAATCCTGTACGCGCTTCTGAAAATTATCCTTCTCGATCCGTATATCCCTTGCGACTCCGCACCGACTGTAGTTATAGTCACGCAAGGCCTAAACAGCGGTTTCCTTCAACTCGTCCGCATCGCGAAGCTTAGACGGTTCCTTCCTCAGCGCCATGTTCTCTACCTCCAGCTTTCCCTTGTCCGACCCAGGAACAGCTGACCGCAGAACCGCACTTATTTCAATAGCGACCGTCAATGAGCCCAGAATAGCCTTCGGATTCGGGATGGAAATAGCCTGGCATGCCTCCCAGAAAGTATACAGGGCGTCAGCCACAATTCATTCTAGCTGATCATCCGGAAACCGTATCGGTCGATTGACGGTCTCTACTTCAGTTCGGGAGGTTTCTAAATCATGGTCCACATCCTTTTCAAGATCAGCTTTTCCGGGCGGGTGGCCGATGTATCCCTTCGTGACATACTTAAGGCCGCCTCCGTCTGACTCCGGAAGCATATGCGAAAAGGTCCTGGTGAAGGCGTTTAGAGTTTCCTGCCCGAACTGACTTTACGGAAGAGTCTCCGATTTCCAGTAACAGCCCAGTGCGGTCGACCGCACGCGTCGGCGAATGAAAAAGCAAGTGACTAAAACTCGAGACCTTCATCATTCAAGACGCGCGGCACATCCCAAAAGACCTGCAAACGCGCTCGATGACCCTTATATCCACGGGCCAGCTCCTTAAAACGAGACCAATCACGACGTGCCACATTCGTGGTAGAAACAAAGGTGACCCTCAAGGAAGTCGTCACTTTATTCAGGTAACCAGCGCGTTGTTTCTTGCGCTTATTTGACCTTGAAGGAAATCTGTCGACTTCGCCCGTCTCCCAGTCGTACCGACATAAATGAACATCCTGGACTTGGAATTGTTTACCGAGACGGATGGCGAGAAACCCGAGGAAGGGCTCCATAAATGAAGACTCGAGGAAGTAGAATGGATAGAAAACGGAAATAAGTAGACTTACCCATCCGGCACAGTGAACAGACGACCACTGTAAGTTTCTTCCGTCCAGTTCTGTGACATGAAAAGTCCGACAGACCGTTTTATTCCAGTCCAGAAACGGGCGCGTGCCCGAAAGAAAGTTTAAAGAACAAGATTTACTCCAGTTTCGCAGTATTTATTATCTTTTCCCAAATTTTCTGTTCAACTTGCAGGACGTTTCCAGGGGCGTACATCATGATCCATGGAGATGGAATGGAACAGGCTCGAAATATTATTTCCACTTGAGCGGCGTATGGGCGTTGTGCGATTAAATTTCCTTCTTGGTCATCTTTTCATACTTTATGTGATGCCAGCCCCAGAATACGCTGTCAGTTTTGGGCAGGAGAGATTCGTCCCCTAGCTCCTTTAACCAGAAAAACTTGAAGAACAAGTACATGTTCTCGAAGCGCTCAAAGATTAGCAGGCGGAGACGTACTTTGAACTGAGTCTCCCTCCAGTTGAGTCGAACAGAACTTCCAAGTACCTCTCCCGCGTGCGCACATTCCGGAATTTTTCCCAACAGCGAATGTATGGCTTGTCAATTCGGCCGAATGTCAGGCTGCCGGTAACAAGGGAAAGGCGCCCAGCCGTATGGAGATATAACTGCCTCCAGATATTTTTGACGTCCTCGATGTGAAACCAGTACTGAAAACCGATGAACTCCATTTATGTCTTGATCGTCGCATGCCGCTCCCCATCTAGGTAAGTCTTGCCGTCCTTCCTCTGTTATATGTAGTGGTATACAGAATACGGTGGATACGCCTCCAACATGTGGGTCCCTTTCGCGTTCATGTATACAGATAAGAAGAGAACAAAGCGGACTGGGCCAGGCATGCAGGTCGAGACAGTGGACGACGAAAATATGAATGCACAACTGATTTGTAAGGGGGAATAAGGCCGAATAACCCCCTCTGACGATTTAATACGGAAGCACGGCAGCTGGCGCGTATATAATCCAAAGTTTTCGTTAATATGCCCTGTTTGTACGCGTGAAAAATCTTCGCGCCTCTTGTATTAGGCCGGGACGGAACCGTTTAGAAATATACAAGGCACGCTTGCGTCAACCATATCCTTTCCTCGTGAAATTTCCGCGACTGTCTCCCTTTGGGTCGAAGAAGACAGATAAACGTAGACTGAGCATATCTACCTGTGGTAAAAATCCATCTTGGCGATGATGTCCGTTCCGTTCTTCTCGTCTGCCACCTTTACTTAGTCTTTGCTACTTTCCCCACTCTCAGGTCTTATGTTCCGGCAGTCCTGAATGTCATATCATCCTACAATCGCGACGTCCTATCAGCTCCCTGACGTGGACCATGACTGTATAGCACCGAGCAATGCTTCTAGCCAGCCGGGGAAGTCGACTACGGCGGCCTTTGGAATACGAAATAAAGGGTCATGTCCGCCATGAACACGCGTTACATCTCGCTGAACGGATGTTGGAGTTGTAAAAATCGGGCGTGCAATGTAGGTCGATATGGTCGAAAAACTACGTAATCTATAACTGAATACTGATATTCATTAGATAGGTTGGGCTTTTCGGATTTGGAAAAAGCTATTTTTAAAGTAATTATGGTACATTACCAGCGATGGAACTAAAATAAAAAATAGGGTCGTACTTCTCGCACTTAAAACGCGATACAAAATGATTAGGATAAAAACGTGGGCTAGAATTGAATATTTATATTCAATTGATGGCAAATGATTTTTTGCTGTAAACCGTGCCCCATAGACGAGCCGATAATTGGGAAAATTGTATCACAGAGCCAAATACACTGCTAGTGACGCTTTTCTAACAGTCGTGGTCTCTCCAGTGGTACAGCAACGTTCGTGCAGCGATTCTGCTCAATTAGGCAGTACTGTCGCCCAGACGAAATATGCAGAGATCATGAAACAGTGAGTCATTATTCGAGGTATTTTGTGCTTCCCGCACTGTCATTAATACCCGCAGATCCGACCGAAACTTGTTTCGACATATCTCAGGGCCTTAGAGCACACGGGCCTTCCTCTGTAGAGACATCCGTTCGCATTGGGAATGGTGTTACACTACAGTTCAGAAGCTCTGACGTCTCAAACGGCAAAACAACAGAATTTTTCACACCTGTCCCTAGTCGTTCTCGTTAGGTCATCTTGCTTCCCTGCTGCCATCCTTATTGTTTCGTCGTATTCATGATAGATACTCCACTGCACCGAACCTCAACGATTTTGTTTCATCGTCTTTGATAAGTTTTCCGTCCTCGCACGGGAAAGGATTCGCCAGTCACAGTCGTGCTGTATCTTAGTGTTTTGTAAGTAGTTCAAATGCACATATGCAAGGGTGAAGCGGTCCCATGAAGTTCTCCGACCGAGAAGAAGGGGCACACCCAAGGAAAAGGTCGGTCCCAGTCATACAGTGTCGAGCGCAGCGGATGCCCGCACCCACTTCTAACAAGTCTTGACGGTTCCATCGTCAAAAATGTTGACCCAAAGTACTGCGTACCTCTGATCCTCGACAGGGTAGCGTTTCGAAGCGGAATTGAAAAGATGAAGCGTGTATTCATGGGACTACTTGCTAACGGGACGAACAATTCTGGACACCACGTAACTGCAGGATCAGCCTGTCCCATCGTCGTACCAATCACTGAGACATATACGCCGTACACTAGCAAGGGCTTCATGGAAAAGAGATTACCAGTGGATGAATTTAATGCGCAGATGGCAGAGAATGGTGTTTAAAATGGCGCTGTCGACGAAAACGTCCGCTTTTGGGCTATATTGGAGATGGCGGAAGAAGATATGCAAATGTAGGAGGCTTTGGGCTGTTCCGTTTTGGTTCTACAATCGACGCCAAGTATGGAAAGATTGAAACATATGAAACGATCGGACGAGGATAGCATGAAGGGCTGGTAATCAATTCGAGGTGCATTTGAAAGACGCGTTGAACTACATACACAAGTAGTTCGTTACACTACACTCAAAAAAGGAAACGAAATCGACATCGGCAGAGATGAAGGAGGCGTACGAGGGAAGGGGATACCAATCGTCCGACCCGGTCGAAAAAATAATACAATGGTCTGCCGGGCCAGTGTACGTCCTTCTAGTCTGGTAAGTCGAACCTTGCCATTTGGATCGTGGCCCGTGACACGTGTCATATACATCTGGTTCAAGTGTGTACTCCCTGGTGTAACCGCCTGTAGTCCACGAGACATGTACAGTGGATGGGATCAACTCCCCCTCTGTACCCTGACTACTGGAGTCTACTTTAAGCCCACTTAGCTCCCCCTGGTTAGTGCGCCCCTAAATTTAGTGATTGTCTTAAAGTCTTAGATGCTTACAGTGCTAGATGTTTTGATTCTGGAGAGTCATATAAAAAGAGGACCGCTCCTTGACCTTTCTGAGTTGAGGAGCATCCGATCTTCCCGGATCTAATGTGCGAGTCTCCCACCCCAATCCCTCAAGTTACGCCGAGTGAACTATCGACAATATAAAAGACGTCCGCTACGTTCAATCACACGAATCCGTCAGCCACTTTACCAAAGAAGAAAAGGCGCGAAGAGCTATACAGATAGGTTCAGAAGATATCGACTTAATCGAGACTACATGCAATTAATAACATCTTCGTCTCGCAGTAAATATATCCCAGTCTCATCTGGCCAGAAAGAATGCGTCTCATGCTTACAAGTATATAGATTGCAGGTTATTCAAGGGTTTCGTGAACATTTTTCTTAAAAAGGGGGCGAACATCATGATTCGAGCGGAATAAAATACTGCAGAAGCTCAAGTTCACGTCCTGTATTGGTTACACCGGTACTTTATGGACAATAAATTCAAGCCTGCCAATTAAAAGTACGTCAACAGTCAGCAGCACTTCAATTGTCTCGCGTTAAAGAAGAGAAGTACATTAGAGAACATGGTGGGAATATTTAAATAGCTACAGGCTTTGAAAGACATGCGGAAAAATCTACTTAGGAAAAAAGAGTTTGAGAAGGACCTCGATACAAAAAAGGGTAATGGGAAAGAAGTTTTGCCAATTCTCCGGAAATAATTCAGTGACTGATATTCAGGGGAAGCTGCCCAGATAATCGTGAAGGTTAAGTCCATTTGAAACAAAAGATGAGACAAAGAGGGCGTAGGATCAGACACCTCAAACATTGAGAGTTGGTGTACAAGAAGAAAATTTCGGTACTCCTGCCGTGAAATGTTTAACGGATACGAATGGGACACCGACGAAGTATCTTCCTGTGAAACTGGAGCAACGAATTTCTTGGAAAACGAGTGATTTTATGGTCAAAGTCAAGACAGACGCTGAGTTAATTTCAAGTGTTGGCATAAGCGGTTAGAACTAATGATGGAAAAATTATTTCAAACCCGCTACAGAAAATGAGCATGATATAGTTGATTTTATATCCACGGAACCCCCGTTAGGTGTAAGGTTACAAGAACTAACAGGAAGAAATGGAATTCATCGAAATCGCTGAGTGTTCCATGAGCCTACTGAGGCACAGGGGTACGTCTTAATATTTTCTTCGGCAGAATATTTACCCAAATGGAAGAAAACCCTAGTTGGTGCAGGGTTAGCAGTGTGGGGTAGATTTTTCGCAATGGCAGAATCCATGATTGGTCGAAAACTGAGATGGAAGGGATGTTCCGGCTGAACTTCACGGAGCTAGGGGTTATCGCAAGGAAACTGGGACACCGTGAGGAAATATTGACCCTTGACATGAAAACCAATTACGTGAACATTCTTTGCAAGTAATTCCGTCCCATAGACGCTATTGACAAGATACTGTCCCACGACCGAAATTGAGCCATCCGTCAACGAAGAAAATCATCCGCGTCAGATATAAGAGCGTCCCGCTACTGATGGATTTGTATAAGACGTTGTGTCCCTCTTAGGGTCTCATATTCGACGGATACGGGGGTACGATGACAAATTCAATCGCCGCTTTGAGTACTGGGCGGAGGTCCACCGCTGTGGAATAGGACACACTTTGATTCGAAGCCTCATTTCAGAGATTAATGACACTGTATATGGACGTGTACGGTTCGACTGAAGCGGAAGTGGATGAGGTGAAGAACAAAATTTTACAAGACACAGAGTACGAGGTAGGTAGTACTGCGGAAGAAAAGGAAAAGGAAAATGAACAGGATGAAGATGGACGGAAGATGGAAGAAATTTACAGGGATACGGAGTACGATATGGGTGAAGGGCAAATTGTGGACGATTTTGCTGCGGGAACTTCTGGAACACGTACACTGAAGTGGCCATGTCCGAAAAGACCGGCATAACCAAGTTCAAGTCCCTTGCGGACACAAGCAAGTATAAACAGTCTTCATTCCATGGGAAGTACTTAGCCGCATTGTTGGACAGCTTCCATGACTTCGCCAAACGCAAAGTCGATGCCCGAGTTGTTCTACTCAATCTAGTAGGTGAGAAGGTAGGTAAAGATACTGCAGACTGGGAAGACCGAATCGGAAAGGCTATATCACTTCTACGGCGTTTGAGTGGGACTATTCTCGATGAATTATTCTGGGCTGGTGGTTTTCCAGTAGTTGTGCACATCTTCATGGTAGAACATTCCTGAAATATGCAGAAGTAACATAGACGAAGCATCGCACACCCAACGAAAGGCTGGAAAACTACTAATTCTGGACAACGCTGGCTTCTACGCCTGGGAGGCTGCGTACGTCACGGAAATTGTTAAACGAGAGGGAGTTTCCTTAATGGTATTAAGTAAGAATGGAACGTGGTCTGTTTCCAAAGGGCCCTGCATCTTCCTAATAATTCGTAACCATTTGAATTAGTATTTTCTTCCTAGTGATCAAAAGGAAACGGACTAATCCACCCACCACCGTTCTTTTCTTTTATTCTGCATAGGGTGGGAGGGGTAGTAGCCTGTAGTACGCGCCGGTAGATCGGGGGAGCGCGTACAAAAATGGACTGGGTATGGCAGTACTACATAATGGGGAAGTTGGGCACTGGTTATGAAGGAGAGTGATTGGTGTGGCCGAAAGCTTGCGGACGCTTCGCGTTGCGTTCGGCTCGGCTTCGCGGTGCGCTCACCACCCGCTTTAGAATGAAAAGTGGAGGGAAGCTGGAAAAGGAGAGGAAAAACACACACAACTAGGGAAAAATGTACTGGGAAAGGTCTGCTACAAGATCAAAAAACGGTGTCGGGAACTTTCTTGTCCCTCTGTACTAAAAAATCTCCTTCACGCTAATTAATGCGTAACAATCTAGGCGAGATTCAACGCCGGGAGGAGATAAACCCAGGGGAAAACCTGGACCAATCATAAGGGTGGAACGCACGGCCGTCCAAGCGACGCACAGCATGCAGCTGGTTCGTAAGATACCAGAAGCCATTTTCCTTAACCTAGATAGAGCACAATATAGTTTCATAGCCCGAAAGCACGATAAATCCACTTGATTAAAAATAGAAACTCTTCGGAAAACTGGGGATCGAAGCCCAGTGTACATACACACCAACACAGACACGCAAGTGTAGTAATACCAGGAAATCGCGCTATGCCCACATTCATCATCTCAAGAAAGGGGCAGTGAAATACGGTCACAATCAGTTACGTACCGCATGAAATCACGCGAATCTTGATCTAATCCCGTGATTTTGATTGGTGTTACCCAGCGAGCGACTCCTCGAAGCTACATAATTGGGCGTAGTTTCCGGTAGAGGGTAGAAAGAAGTGCGGTTTTAAGAGTTAACCATCCCCTTACTGTGGAATTAAAACCAAACGAGATCAGGTTTGGTCGATGGCGAGAGATGGGAAGATGCTCATATTCTCGGTTTTTGGACCCCTAATTGAGGTACTAAACAGCCCCCAATTCAAGTCGGAGCTATTCCTGCTCGATTTCATACATAAAATTTGGAACAGACAGATCCTGTTCATGTTCTGTGATGGTGCCGCCCTGATTTTAGCATCATTTCACTGTAAGCCGCGGTATATCAGACCAATAGGAAAGCAGGAGGCCGAAAACGTAGACCTCGGCGGCCAGTCGGCGAGAACGGTCTCGGCTCTTAAAGTTAGAGGGAAGTAGACCTTTTTGGGGCACGATGGCGCAGCTAACGCACGTTAAGATCCATACCTACATACCTAACTTCAACAAATTCAAAATCTACACAAACTTCTTCACTTTATCCAACATTTCCCACAGTATCCAGGCCTATGTAGTCTCTATTTTCACCACAGGGGCCATCCCACGTACGCGGCGCGGCAATTAAGACCTCTATGTAATTGAAGAAGCTGGCTCATACGGCGCTGTCGCGCCGGACGGGCGCATGCCCCCGCTGGGCGAGCTCATGGCCGGCTGTCATACTGCGGCTCAAATTGACTCAACTGGACAGATTTCCCAAGTACCGTGAGGATAAGGAAAGCCTCGAGGTCACTCGAGTCCTTCAAGCTGCGCAGCGCAGAGTGCAGGTTCGGAATCGATTCATCGGGCAGTTAGTGGGCGTCATTATACTCCCGAATTCATCCAGACGGACCGGGCCTTCGCTTTTTCTTTTACGGTGTCATTTAAGAGCCACAATAGTCGACTAGATTAACTTCGGCGTCGGTGAGACGGAGGTTTGTCAGCGTATCGTGCGAGAGTGAAAAATCAGCGGTCCGCCTATTACCTAACAAGACAGTGGTGTTGATAGCTTTGATAGAAACTTCAATTGCGATTCATCGTCCATCGAGTGGTGGTGGTGTGATCCTGTCGTCGGTATCCCAAGAGGCGACGAGGCTGTAGAGTTATGTTCCATTTTCCCTCCAGCTTTGTACTGTCCAGTTGTCGTGGCTCCGGCCCCGACCCCGTTGTGCATCCATAATTACCTACCCCATAGCCCCAGCGCCAACCATCGCGCCATTTCCGGCCCGGCCAGACAAAATAAGGTCCAAGATGCTTAAGAAGGCCAGAATCGCCCAGTCGACGAGGGAATTGCTGAAAAGTCTACGGAAGGCAGAGAAAAAAGAGAGGGCTAGGGAAATTCCGGGTCCGGGGCTATGCCGATAGTGGTAGACTGCGCCGCATTATCGAATAGGCAAGGAGGCATTTGTTCTTTCTATTGTTCCCAAGGCCGCGAGGGGTCGTTCGAGCCCCGTTGTGGTCGCATTTCCCCCTGGGCGACTTCGAGCAACAGTTCCCATCTCTGCGGGTGTCGGTGTATCGGCCTCGGCAAAATGGCAAGGCTCA
>JAVCKV010186842.1:0-17137 GCA_032274145.1 Herpochondria borealis | reverse complement strand
AAAAATATGCAGAAGATTTAATGTGTTCTTTCAATATTGGCATCTCTTCTTTAATAGCTGAAAAAAAAGAAATAAGAGAATTTTTTGGAGAAGATAATGAAATTGAGTTAGAAAATTTAATTAAGAAATTAGAAGATTCTCCAAAAAAAATGTTGGAATTAAGTAGTCAGAGAGGTGTCGAATTAATTATTGTAAAAGAGAAAGAAAAGATTTGGGTTAAGAGATTGAAGATAGGGCATGTAGGAAAAAATAATCGAGCTGTTTTATTTGACCTCGAAGAAGAATCTGACGGTACCATTCGATTGCTTGATTTTGTTCCAGCATTTCAAAATGTAATTTCCGCTCCTAAAGTCTTTGTAATTGATGAAATAGAAAGAAGTATTCATCCGCTATTAATTAAAGAATTAGTAAGAAAATTTTCGTTAGATGAGGAAACTAAAGGGCAATTAATTTTCACCACTCATGAGTCTAATTTATTAGATCAGAAAATATTCAGACAGGATGAAATTTGGTTTGCAGAAAAAGATAAAAATGGTTCAACAGATTTATATTCTCTAAGTGCATTTAAAGAACATAAAACCATTGATATTAGAAAAGGTTATTTAAATGGCAGATATGGTTCTATTCCATTTTTGGCTAATTTAACGGATTTAAACTGGAGAGAACATGCTACTCACTAATAGATTATTTGAAAGGCAGCCGCCAAATAGAGAGGCAAAAAGTATTTATATTTTCTGTGAAGGTGCAAAAAGAGAATATCAGTATTTTAAATACTTCAAGGAAATGGATTCAAGGATTAACATTGAAGTTTATCGACTGCATCCACATGAGAACAACTCTCCACTTGGATTACTCAGGATCGCTAAAAATTGTATGATTCCAAGTGAAGAAAATCCAACGCCAAAGTATGAATTCCAAGAGAATGATGAAGTTTGGATAATTTTAGATGTTGATAAAGACAAAGCAGATACAAGGAAACCGCAAGTTGAAGAATTAAGAATTTTTTGTAACGAAACCGATGATTGGGAGGTACTTCAAAGTAATCCATGTTTTGAAGTTTGGTTATATTATCATCGTTTTGAAGAACGCCAAACATTTCAAGGAGATGATAGTTGCACAAATTGGAAAAGGTTTGTAAATGAATCCTTTGGAGGAGGATTTGATTCAAGGCGACATCCTGTTTTTATTCAGAGAGCTATAGAAAATGCAAAGAATAATTTTCAAGCTGAAAATAACGAACCTAAAAAAGGTTGTACTGAAGTTTTTAAACTTGGTGAGAGTATGATGTCCGTTTTAAAAGAAAAAATTGAAAAGGTATTAAAGGAAATAGAAAAATAAAAACTGCCTATTGAATACAGCAAAGCACTCAATAGGCAGTAATCGAAAAATTGTTTATCAGGTTTTAATAGTGAGCCATACTGGATTCGAACCAGTGACCTCTGCCCTGTCAAGGCAGCGCTCTAAACCAACTGAGCTAATGGATCTAATGACTTTGCTTCCAAAGTTGTGCAAATTTAGAAAAAAATAAAGAACACGCAATTTTTTTAGGAAAAAAATAGCTTCATCACTACATTTATATTTTCTAATAAGTTCAAAAAATAGATATGGATTTTACTAATAAAAAAGTATTGATTACAGGAGCAGGCAGAGGCCTTGGAAAAGTCATTGCTCATGCCTATGCAGATGCTGGTGCAACTGTGGCTATTCATTATAATTCGAGTGCCAAAGGAGCAGAGGAAACAATCAGAGCGTTAAGGGGAACTGGACACTGTGCCTTGCAAGCTGATATTAGTAATCCCACGGCAGTGAAAGAATTAATAACTGAAGTAGTTGAAAAACTAGGACGTATAGATATTGTTGTAAATAATGCGGCAGTGATAGAATATCATCCATTTGCAGAAATTGATTATGAGACATGGCAACGACTTTGGACAAAAACGATTAATGTAAATTTAAATGCTGCTGCTAATATCTGTTTTTGCGCAGCTAAAGAAATGATGAAAACTGGAGGAGGTAGAATTGTCAATGTTTCTTCTAGAGGTGCCTTTCGAGGCGAACCTGATATGCCTGCTTATGGGGCAAGTAAGGCGGGAATGAATTCGATGAGCCAATCTTTTGCATTGGCATTTGCGAAGCATAATATTTTTGTAGGAGTAGTCGCGCCTGGATTTATAGAGACAAAAAGAGTAGCGCATATTTTAGAAGGTGAAAGGGGAGAGGCAATTAAAAATCAAAGTCCCTTGGGTAGAGTTGCTAAACCTGAAGAAGTTGCAAGAGCAGTGTTATTTTTATCAAGTGAAGGTACTGAGTTTATGACAGGAGCAATTATAGATGTGAATGGTGCTTCTTATTTAAGAACTTAGTTGATTAAAGATTCAAAATTATTGATTAAGGATGCCATCAATTTTAGAACTTCTGAATCAATTCTGAATGATTAGATAAAAAAAAGAGCCGCTCCGAGAATTCTCGAAGCGGCTCAATTTTTTATAGAAAGTGAAGTACTAATAACTGATTATTAGTTACCAATCACTAATCGACTAGTTCGGACAGAAGAAGAAGTGATTACCACAAGTCTTCATAAAATGAAGGTGACAACCATTCGCAGCTTTAATTTTAAAAGCTTGCAAATCTTTTCCGCTTGTATTTAAGGTAGCATAAATGGTTCTGTGTTTAGAACCGCCAAAGCCCATATTACCTACCGTTCCTGGAGACAATGTAACATCGCTAAACATGTCTGCAGATGCATCACTGAATCCACCATAACCCATTGCTTTAAATACCTGATCTAAGAATTGTTTATCACGACCATTGGCACCAGCAGCTCCTTTTAGTTTATTAAAGAACTGTGAAGAACTCATTCCATGAGAATTTCCAAACTCAGGAGAAGTACCTAATCTAGATAAAGACTTAGGAATTGCATTAGATGGTAAATTAAAGACAGCACTATTTGACCGACCATTACAGTTACAAGAAGGTGCAGCAACTGGAGCAGGTGCCACTTCTTTTACTGGTTCAGGTGCAGGTTTTGCAGCGACAACCTCTTTTACAGGAGGTGCAACTACAGCAGCCTTATTTGTATCACAACCTTTCCACCAGAAGAATAAAGGAATAAATAAAAGCAATGGTAATAACCATTTCCAATTGAATCCACCACTAGCGGCAGCAGTTGTAGCAGCAGCAGCTTTTGCAGCGCCTCCAGCTCCAGCGGCTTTAGCAACAGTCGCAGCAGCAACAATTTTCTTCTTCTTCTTTTTAGGTTTAGGAGTCTCAACTATTACAGGTTCTGGTTTGATTACCTCTTTTACTGTTTCGACTTTAGTTGCCATAGTAGCAGCAGCGGCGGCGGCAGCAACTCCAGTAGCAATAATAGGAGCAGCTTGTTTTATTTTTTCTAAACAACTTCTTCCTACTTCTTTACCTTTCTCATCTTTTAACACTTGAATTACATATTTACCACCTTGCGCTTCTATTTTAGTGTATTGGCGTTTGGTGTTCATGTGCTTGATGACAGATTTTAATTCACCTTGCATATCCTCTCTAGATGCAAAACCTTCACTTCGAAGTTTTACGTCTCCACCTTTCTTATAAACAACAAAATAGTGCTGTCCATTTTCATGTTTGAAAAATGCAATGTTATTCTTCTTGTCTGAGACTTTATGACCTTTATAAGCCTTACATGGTAAGTAGTCGTCTTCGATTTCAACTTTCTTCGTTACTATTGTTTTAGAAACTATAGGTGCAGCTACTGCGGCAGCAGCAACAGCGACAGCAACTTTAGGTACAACAGCTGTTTTTTCTTTTTGTAAACAAGACCGTCCTACTTCACGTCCAGTCTTATCTTTAAGAATGTTCATAAAGTATTTCCCCTTTCGAAGCGTTTCGTACATGTCTTTATTACCTAATCCTTTCAATGCGCCAGAAAGTTCAGAGTCTCTATCTTTTGTAGATTTGAATCCTTCACTTCTTAGTCTTACACTTCCATCATCATTGTAAATAGCAAAGTACAACTGTCCATCTTTATGTTTAAAAAGTGCGACGTTATTCTTCTTGTCTGTTACATTATGACCTTCATATTCTTTACAAGGAAGGTAATCATCTTCTTTGTCTACAGGTGCAGGTGGTTCTGTAGATTTGCTAGATGAACTAGAAACTACAGTTGCAGCGGCAGCTCCTGCCAAGGCAGTTGCAGCGACAGTTTCAATAGTAGTTGTTTTCTCTACAACTACAGGTGCAACAGGTTCTTTTACGATTGGAGCAGCTTTTACTTCTTCCTGTTCTAAACAAGATCGTCCTACTTCACGTCCATCTGCATCTTTAAGCATATGGATAGAATACTTGCCTCGTTTGACAGTTGTGTACATTTCTTTCTTGTTGAGATTTTTCAACATTCCAGAAAGTTCAACGTCTCTCTCTTTAGCAGATTCAAATCCTTCACTTCTCAATCTTACACTTCCATCTTTCTTATAAACTACAAAGTAGAATTGACCATTTTCATGTTTGAAAAATGCAACGCCATTTTCTTTATCATTTATTTTATGACCTTCGTAAGCTTTACATGGAAGGTAGTCATCTTCTTTTTCAGTCTTCTTTTTAGTAACTACTGTTGTTGCAGCGGCAGCAGCTACGGCAGTAGCAGCAATTGCTTCAACTGGAGCTTCTTTAACTACAACAGGCTTAGCAACTTCTTCTTTTTCTAAACAAGATCGACCGACTTCACGTCCATCTGCATCTTTAAGAATATGAATAGAATATTTACCTCGCTTGATGGTAGTATACATATCCTTGTTGCTGATATTTTTCAACAAACCAGAAAGTTCACTATCTCTTCCTTTAGCAGTTTCAAATCCTTCACTTCTTAAACGAACACTACCATCTTCATTGTAAGCCACAAAGTAGAATTGTCCATTTTCATGTTTGAAGAAAGCAATCCTATTTTTCTTGTCACTTACATTGTGACCTTCATACGCTTTACAAGGGAGATAATCATCTTCTTTTTCTTTCTTAGTTTCAGAAGTAACAACAGTTGTTGCAGCGGTAGCAGCTACGGCAGCAACAGCAACTGCTTCTACAGGTGCAGCTTTTTCTTCTTTAACTACAGCAGGTTTAGCAGCTTCTTCTTTTTCTAAGCAAGACCGACCAACTTCTCTACCCGTAGCATCTTTTAATATATGGATGGCGTATATTCCGCTTTTGATAGAAGAATACATATCCGGGTTATTAATGTTTTTCAACATGCCAGAAAGTTCAACATCTCTTTCTTTTGAAGATTCAAAACCTTCACTTCGAAGTCTTACACTTCCATCTTCTTTATAAACAACGAAGTAGAATTGTCCATTTTTATGTTTGAAAAATGCAACACCATTTACTTTATCATTTATAGAATGACCTTCGTAATCTTTACATGGTAAGTAATCATCTTCTTTTTCAGTCTTAGTTGTTTTTGACGATGACTTTACCATTCCACTTGCTCCTGCAGCAACTGCTCCACCTGTTAGTGCAACTGCTTCTCCACTTATTTTGCTAGACGAACTGCTTGAACTTGAGCTACTAGAAGATGAAGAACTACTAGAAGAAGTAGAACGGCTTTTCACAGCTCCTCCTGCAGCACCTGCCATCATGAGAGCCATTGCAGCTTTCATATCTCCTTCAGAACTATATTCACGACTTCTTCCAATTTCTTGGTGGTTACCTGCTTTCAACGTAAAGTAGAATTTACCACCTTCTGAATGAGCTTTATATCGTTTTTCGATACTTGCGTTTTTAATAACAGAAGCGATACCATTATCTCTTCCAGCTTCAGCAGTATATGCTTGACTAAAAAGGATAATGTCATTATTTCCATTGTAGGTAAAATAGTGACCTCCATTAGCTTCGAATTTGTCAAAACCATTTCCAACACCTGTTCCATAAGATTTGTAAAAATCAAGACTCATATATTCATCTTGACCATTTCCAGCTCCGTCAGAGCTATCAGCAGATGAAGCTTTTGTCATAGTAGGAGCCATTGAACCTCCACCATTTCGAATAATATTTACAGCCCGACCCATCTCTTCTTCAGAATCAAAAAGTACACTTTTAGCAATCTCTTGATGATTACCCGCTTTTAGTGTAAAGTAAAATTTATCACCTTCAGTATGAGCAGTATATCTAGCTTCAACGTTTGCATTTTTAGTAACAGAAGCGATACCATTATCACGACCTGCCTCTGCAGTATAACCTTGACTCATTAACAATACTCTTCCATCATCTGATTTTAAAGTAAAATAATGAAGTCCAGCATCTCCTTTCTGAAATTTATCAAACCCACTTTTTGTATCTGTACCAGAAGCTTGATAAAAATCAAGTCCCATATAATCATCTTGTTCTTTCGAAGTATTACCTCCATCAGCAGATGCAGATGAAGCTTTCGCCACAGCTGGAGGAGCAAATGAACCTTCGCCTGCCATAACAATGCTAATTGCACGAGTCATATCTTCGGCTGAATCAAAGTTTGCACTCCTTGCAATTTCTTGGTGATTTCCTGCTTTCAAAATGAAATAAAACTTACCGTTTTCAGTATTTGTATTGAAACGATTTTCATCTTTTGAGTTCTTTTCAACCGAAGCAATACCATTATCTCTACCAGCTTCAGCAGTGTAGCCTTGGCTAAATAACAATGCTTTCCCATCATCTGATTTGAAAGAAAAGTAATGAAGGTTTGAAGCTCCTTTTTGAAATTTGTCAAAACCACTTCCTGTGTCTGTACCCGAATTTTGGTAAAATGCAGCATCCATGTAATCGTCCTGTTCTTTAGCCTCACTTCCTGCTGGTTTAGCACTTGCTTTTGTATTACCTGAACCACTAGCATAACCAATAATTGATTTGATTACTGCTTCTCGTTCATCCTCCGTTTTAAACATAACACTAGTAGACACCACTTGTCCATTAGTTGCTTTTAGATTAAAGAAAAAGGTACCATCAGCAGCTACTTTTCTTTCGTACATTTCAGGATTGGCTGCATTCTTTTTGAATGAAGCTATTCCATTATCACGGGCAGCTTTTGAATTGTAAGCTTCGCTGCGCAAGATTTGTTTTTCGTTTGTATCGAAAATTCTAAAGTAAAACTGTTTACTCTTTTCTTTTCGAAATGACTTGATCCTCATAATGAAAGTTTGTTTTAGATGTTATGATAATTAATTATGGATAGTGAGGTTTATCTTTTGGTGCAATATAGTAATTTGGTGAAAGAATTTATCAAAGGTTAAATGATTTTTAACACCAAAAATCTGTAGGTTTAAACCAAATAATAATTCGAATCTATTACAGAATAAGATAAGATTCATTGATTTTATTGGTTTTGTAGTGTATTACTAGTGTTACATTGGTTTTTTGTAGAAATCGTATAAAATCCTTTTCCTATTTTTATGACCAGAAAAAAAGGAAAAGTAACATTCTATTTGAAATAAGGTGTGTTAAGTAATTATTTAATTTTGAAGATGAGAAAATGCTTGCAAGAAAAGTATCTGTATGATTGTTTTAGTTGGAATTATGTTTTTTTATTAGAAATAAAATTTGCTTTGCTTTCATTACAGATATTATAATTACCTTTGCACATATAACGAATTTGTATATTTGTTATTTTTTCTTTCCGTACTAACCACGTCATAAAACATAGTTTAATAACAATTGCTTAATCAATGAGATACTATTGATTAACTTTTTCAATTCTATACACGTGGATAAAGAAATTTTAGAATTAGATCTTAATATTGTCAATATCATATTCAATAAAACCTCTTGTAAGATTCTTGTTACAGATTCATACTTCCGTCCTATCTTCTTTAATGAAAACTTTAAAAAAGCTAATCCTATAGTTGTTGGCCATTCTTTGAAATTGGGACAAATTTTATTTTCTTCAACTTCAAAAACAGAATGGCAATCCTATTTTAATATTACACTTCAGGGAAAAGAATTGGAGTTGGAAAAAAATTATGAGATTGATGGAAATGAAATTTTTGATGTAATAAAATTAATACCTATTCAAATAAATGGTGAAGAAATAAGTGGATGCATCTATCTTGCTGAAGACAAATATTTATTAAAGAATACAGAAAAACTATTGTTAAAAGAGCGGGAAAGATACCTTGATTTATTTGAAGATAATTTAGCTGGAATTGCAGTAACTGATGTAGGATTAAACATTGTTAAGTGTAATCAGGCATTGTTAGAAATAGTGAAAATTGATAACAATAAAATCACGGATTACAATCTTTCTGATTTTTATTTATCAGAAGATTTGTCAAAAACTATTGGAGATATAGAAAAATTAAAGAGAGGTGAAATTTTTCAATTCTCAACTATAAACCAATATAGGAATAAATTAAACGAAGTTATTCTTGCAAGTATTTCAGTAAGAGGAATATATAATAAAGACAAATTTACAGGATGTGTTATAACCATTTTGGATATTTCGGCAAAAAGGGAAGTTGAAAATAAAAGTATAGAAATTCGAGAAATGAAGCTTAAGGAAGGACTGAGTATAGCTAAACAAATAGAGTTGACAAAAGAATTAGATTACAGAAATAGAGAGTTATATACGAATCTTATATTTATTTCAAACCAGAATAATGTATTAAAATCACTTGAAAAAGACCTTCAAAAAATATTAAAGAAAGCCGATGGAGAACTGAAACTGGAACTTAATAAGTTGACTTCAAAAATCAGAAGCCAAAAAATATTTGATGATAATTGGAAAAAAACCAAAATACATTTCGAAGCAATACATCCTGACTTCTTTGATAAATTATCGAAACGTTGGCCTAATTTATCAGAAAAAAATCTTAGACATTGTGCATATGTCAGAATGGGATTGACGAATAAAGAAACCGCTCAATTACTTAATGTAATGCCTAAAGCTATTGAAATGGCAAGGTATAGAATCAAGAAAAAAATTCAAATTACTTCCTCTCAAAGTCTTTTCAATTTTGTAAGTAATATTTAATGGATAATTGCCTAATTTAGATTTTTTAATTAGGTATCATTATTAGATGAAGCAATCGATTTTTTTTATTGTTGGAATGATTTATTTGGTTTTATATTGGAGTTGTCAAAATAAAGAAACAAATTCCGAATCTGCTAACAATGAAGTTTCAGAAAACAGCTTGCCCAATCAATTAGGGCATGGGTATGATTTTATCGGTAATGGTAAATTGCCTTTAGAAGTTTTGGATAGTACCTATACAGAAATGGATTTAGATTCCTTCCCGCTTCCTAATCTTTCTAAAGAATTAATAAATGGGCTTAATTATCAACTAAAGCTTTTAAAATATAGGAAAGACTTTAAAAAGAATATTGCAGGTAGAACTACCTCAAAAAAAGAATTAGAGACGACTATAAAAGCATTGATTGCTAGTCAATTTAATAATTCATTTGGAGTAAAACAATCTTTGCGTGCTTATCAATTATCAGGAGAAGATGAAAGAGGTAACGTACATTTTACTGGATATTTTACTCCTGTTTTAGAAGTAAGGAAAAAAAGAGATGCAGTTTTTCAATTTCCTATCTATAAATTTCCCAAAAAATGGAAAGGGAAATTACCAACTCGAAAGGAAATAGATGAAGAAGGATTGTTAGAAGATAAAGGGCTTGAAATTGCTTATGGAAAAAGTAAACTCGATATCTATGTAATGCACGTTCAAGGTTCAGGGATTATTCAATATGAAAATGGTTCAACTATATTGCTTGCTCATGCTGGTAGTAACAAACATCCTTATAGGAGCATAGGCAAATATATGATTGAACAAGGACTCACGACCAAAGAGGAAGTATCTCTAAAAAGTATACAAAATTATTTTAAGGAGCATCCGAATGAATTAGATGATATTTTAAATATAAATCCTTCGTATATATTTTTCTCTCCGAAAAAAAAGAAGCCTCAAGGCGCAGGAAATGTTTCTTTGACGCCTATTCATTCTGTTGCAGTAGACAAAGACTTCATTCCATTAGGAAGTTGCTTACTTGGAAGTGTTCCCATACTTGATAGTAATAGAAACTTCAGTCATCATGAATATAGAATTCTCCTTGCTCAAGATGTAGGAGGTGCGATTAAAGGTCCTGGTCATGTAGATTTATATACAGGAATAGGATCATCTGCTAAAAGTGCAGCAAGTAATTTACACCATTATGGAAGGGTATGGATTCTTCTACCGAAAGAAGATAATGTAGAATAGATCAACTTTATCTTCCGCTTACCTAAGATTTGATACCGTTTAAAAAGTATTAGCATTATTTACATATTATAATTATAATTATGTGAATTTTTGTTTTACATTTGTAGTCTAGAAAATTGAAAATCTCTTATAACTTTTTTTTAAACTCTTATTTATAAAATCAACATCTAATTATTTGATAATTAGTTGTTTACAAATATAAAATTATTCAATAATGCAGCTGTATAGCTTAATTTTTGCATGTTAATTATCCTTTAAGTGTAACGCTTGAAGTCAAATTATAATACCTAGAAACACTATTTTTTAAGCACTAATCCTTTTTATATGAACAAAGTTTACACTCGTAATTTAAAACCTTACCCTACATCCAATCAACTTCAAATGGAAGAAGTGATTGAAAAAATGCAAAAACAATCAAAAAAGCAGAATCGAAATGATAAGCTTATGCTAGGGCTTATCTTCTTAGTTGGACTTGTCGGTTTTTCTTATGTTTTCTTTTTAAATAAAGAGATTCATCCAAGAACTGTCTTTGAGGAAGATAATACTCCCAATATCATCGCGACTCAAATACCTACCAAAGAAAAGAAACAATTAAATCCTGAAAATCAGCTAAATATTGTAGGAAATTTTGAGGCAAATGAATCAATTCAATTCATTTTAGATAGCTATAACAAAGAAGTTACTTATACTTTAAGATTTGGTAACGGTACCGGAAGAATCCTAAAAGGAAAAGTTACCGAATATGTTTATCCAAACTCAGGAGTATTTGAGGTTAGATTAGAAGCTCGTTACAAGAATGAAAAAATCATTATGTATAATAATTACTTATCTATTGATGATGCTATTGCTATAGCAGATGGTGCTTTCCAAGAACAGATTTAATAGATTTAAACAGATTTTAAAACTTACTAATCCCGAATTTTCAAATAGAAAATTCGGGATTAGTTTTTTTATCAAATAAAAAAAGCCTCCCTTCAATTGCTCGAAGAGAGGCAAATCCCAAAAACCGGTTATTGAGTAATTTCTTTAACTACAGTTAGGGACAATTCAAAAAACATAAAAATTGTTAACCATTAAAAATTCATGAGATCAGTTTTTAAATCTTATCTATTATCATAGTTTTTGTTATTCGTTTTTATCTTGTTATAATTCCATCAATATTACTCCCCATTTTTCGTTTTGAAAATACTCATAAAGCCATATTCATTTATTTTAGTGGAGAAATTATCTATGTATTTAGGAATAGGTTGTTCACCATTTTTAATAAGGAAAAAGAAGGAATTTGAAGCTAAGTTTCCACAACCATCGGACGCGGTAAATAATATTTTGTGATATCCCATTGGGAATTGTCCACTTGCATTATTGGTTAATCCTGTCTGGTCAATATTACCATTATTAAACAAATCGATTTCGTAATGATAAGATAGATTAGGAGAGCAGTCCATTGCTTTAGATATTAATTCAACATAAGTCTTTTCACAATTTGCGTCTCTGGTTTCTACCGTAATATCTTTAGGACAAGTAATAAATGTTGGTGGAATGAAATCTAAGACTTTAATAGTTTGAGTATATTTCCATTGTCCCAATACATTACCACTTGCGTCAGAAATTATATTCGAATTAAGCTGACATTTATCTATAACAGTCCATTCTCGTAAAATTTCAAAGCAAGCTGGACCTGAAACGGAAAGATAAGTATCCTTATAGGTCATTGTTACTTGGTCACAAGCATCTTTATTTAAGATAGGCTTAGAATAAGGGTGGGGAAGATTCTTAGGAATCAAAGCAGCAGTTCCACATTCGCTAGTTGTTAAATTACGAGGGTAGACTATGTCGTTTTTATCAAAGGGATAACTATTGACAACTGTTATTTGTTGGATACAAGTCGATCGATTACCATATAAATCAATTGCAACCCATTTTCGAGTCACTGTTCCTAGTCCACATTTATTTAATTTGTTATCATCAATTCTTTTGAGTTTTAAACTATCGGAAGAAGTAGGTTGTCCAAGAATTTCAAAATTAAATAAGTATTGCGAGCATTCGATAGTTTTATCTGAAGGACATAAAACAGTTGGATTTATATTGTTACCAATATTGCATGAATTGACACCATTAGCTTTAATGTTTGAATTAAATACTATCAAAAAAAACATAGCAAAGCCCAACCATTTAATGGTAGGAAAAGTGTTCGAGTTCATGGGAATCGGTTCTGGTTAAATTGTGTTATTTTAGTTTTTTCTGGGGGAGTATTGTTGGAGGAGGAGAGGGGAGTGAAAAATTGTAAAGTAAGATTTGTTATACTAGGCTAAATAATAAATACAATACAAATTTAAGAGTAATTATTATCTAGTACATACCCTTGAAACGGTATTTATGAAATAATAAAAAAGGTTATATGTAAATGAAAAATGGTTGCCATACTACTGTATGACAACCATTTTTATATCAAGTCTTATAAAAGATTATTGCTTAATAACTTTATAGTAAGCTTGTGCAGAACGAGGAGCATTTTCAACTCTTAAGAAATAAATACCAGAAGGTAAGTTTTCCATATTCACATTTTCTGAGCTATTAGTAACTTGAATTACTCTAACTATTTGACCAGTTGAAGAAACTAATTCAATCTTAGTTCCAGGAGTAACATTATCACCTAAACGGATGATAGCATTCTTTTCTACTGGATTAGGAACTACAGCTAAGAATGTCTCATCAGATCCAATTCTTAAAGAAACGATTGGAGAATATTCATTCTCACCATCAAAATCTACTTGCTTAAGTCTGAAGTAATTTTCACCAGGAACAGCATTTTCAACAAAGTAAGTATAGTATAAAGAAGTGTTAGAGTTACCAGCACCTTCTAATTTACCAATATAGTCGAATCTTGAACCATCTAAAGAAGTTTCAATTTCGAAATGGCTATTGTTACTTTCTGATTCTGTTTTCCAAGATAATTTAACACCATTACCTTCAGCAACCGCTGTGAAATCTTTCAATTCAACAGGAAGTGGGTTGAAACAAGGAGGACAAGGATTCATTGCTCCAGGTCCAGTACTTAAGTTGAATTGACCATTACTAGCAGAAGCAGTCCATCCACCTGCTGCACCATTAAACCAAATGTTTAAGAAATAAACTCCTGGCTGAATTTCAGGAATGGCAGTTCCATTAGGAATAGCAGCTAGAGAAGAATTAAAAATAGTAGTAGCACCAGTATTGTTAAAGAACCAGCTTTCACCAGGATTACTATTAATTAAAATGTAATCATGATTGAAGTAACCAGTTGCGGTAAACAAGTTATTTGGGTTTCCACAAAAACAAGGATCAGCAATATTTGCCTCTGAAGGTGCAGAAACAGTAATTGATGTACTTGTAGTAGTAACACATCCAGTCGCACTTGTTGCAGTTAAAGTGATAGTATAAGAACCTGGAGTGAAATAAGTGAAAGATGCATTTTGACCAAATGCATTAGGAAATCCATCACCAGTAAAATCCCAAGTGAAATTCGTGTTAGGAGAATCAGCAGCAGTTAAATTTACTGTAGCTCCTCCATATAAGTTAGAAGGTGCATCAAATGAAGCTGTCGGAGATGAAGCAGTACTCACAACAACAAAATTAGATTCTGCCTGAAACTGAGTAAAACCAGCACGACGAGCACATCTAAAGAAATAAGTAGTAGTTCCAACTGCAGGCGGTTGGTAATTTGCACCATTATTTACACCTGGAGCATTGTTAAAGCTTACAAAATTAAAGTTTGCTGAAAATCCATACATCCACATGTATTCGATAGCTAAATTAGGATCACCACCAGATGCAGGGTCCACACTTGTAATCATAGAAGGTGTTTCACCAGGACAAATCGTTTGTGATGTTGAACCATTTACTGCGATGTTTCCACCATTAGTAGCATTTTGAGCAAATACAGATCCTGTAAAGCAGAATGCGGCAAAGAGTAATAAAATACTCTTTTTACCCAAATTTGAAATAACGGGTATCATTTGTTTCATATTCTAATGTTTTTTAAAAAAGTTAGCAATTAATAAATTAAAAAATCTTATATAATAGGTGTAGTAGTAAAGTCTGTGAAACAAACTTTACAATACTTTAAAATATACTTTTTAGGTTTTGGAAAATTAACATAAACAACTAGAGTCAGGTTCTATGAACTTATCAATAGGTAGTTTAAATCGGTTTTGGATGGAAAATGAATGCGAGTTATTATGTTTAAATTATAAACTAATTTTGGAATAGATTAGTTTTAAAACGGCATGTTAGTTTTCATATCATTTAAACATATCAACAAAAATATACTTTTGATTCTGTTATTCAAAATTTTTCACATAAATATATAATTTATTTAAAGATAAATTTTTTAATTTTTAGGAAGTAATAAAAATTGAGTAAAAATATCGTCAAAATATTATTTCTAAAAATTTATAATGGTAGGATAAACTCAAGGTGAGATGCAAAAGAAAGGAGTGAATTGAGATTCAAGGAATTGGTATGATAAACAATGCATTTATATAAGAAATAGGATATAATAGTTCAGGTTAAAAGAGTAGATGAAGAAAGAAGATTTACCATTAAAAAATGGTAAATCTTCTTAGAGAATGAGCAAAGAATATGTGCTTATTCTTTAAATAACTTTCTTGTTATCTTTTCATTAATTGTTCTATCAACTAATTTCAAGTAGTAAACTCCAGAAGGAAGATTTTTTAAACTAATCTCTTTAACTCCTCCAACTTGGTTGATAGAGAATACCTCAATCTGCTGACCTGTTACAGTCAATAATTCTAAATGTGCTTCATCAGAAATATTTTCATCTAAATGAATATTTGCGACATTTTTCACTGGATTTGGAAAGATGTGAAATACTGTACCTTCAACATCAATTGTTATAGTAATGATTTCAAAACTCTCTGATGCACCATCAAAATCAGTTTGCTTTAATCGGTAATAGTTTATCCCACCAAAAGGTTTTTCATCCAAAAATGAATAATGTAATGTTTCATTTGAATCTCCAGCTCCATTTATTGTTCCTATTACTTCAAAACGATGACCATCTAAAGAGCGCTCTATTTCAAAAAAGTTATTGTTGATTTCTGAAAAAGTTGACCATTTTAATCTTACATTTTCTCCCTCCAATGAAGCATCAAAACTAGCTAAGTCAATAGGTAAAGGGTTTGCGCATCCACAAGTAACTACAACTCCAGGGCCAGTTACTGTTGTCCCTGATCCATTTGACGATACTAAGCTATAACCGACTGCTCCATCAAACCAAACATCTAAATAATATACACCTGATGAAACTTCAGGGATGCTTGTACCAGTTGGAATAGGAATTCCATTATTGAAAAAGATATTTCCACTAGCCAAACTTGAAACTGACCAGTTTTCTCCTGGATTACTGTTGATTAGGATAAAGTCATGATTCAAGTAGGTAGTTCCATTAAGCGCAACATTTTGCGGATCATTACAATTACAAGGATCATTACTGTTGAAACCACTTGGGCTAGAGACATTGATAACGCAGGTAAAAGTTGATACACATCCATAACTATTAGTTACAGTCAAAGTTACAGTATAAGTTCCTGGGCCACTATAAGTATAAGAACAGCTTTGACCAGAACAATCAGGAAAACCATCACCATTAAAATCCCAAGAATAATTGGAACTCGATGAGTATTCAGCAGTTAAAGTTACCGTTTCACCAGTAAACACATTACTTGGTTTATTAAGTACATTGGCATAAGCACTTGGTAGAGTAGAAACTGTAATAATATTTGATTCCGCAGGATAGGAAGTAAATCCATTTCTTCTTGCGCAACGGATATAATAAGTTGTTGTACCTATTGCTTGAGGAGTGTATGTAAGTTGATTGTTAATACCAGGGGCAGCGGTCCAACCAATACTTGGGAAATTTGAATTATTTCCTACCATCCATAAGTACTCAATTCCTAAATTTGGGTCACCTCCTGATGCAGGAGTGTTGTTTGAAAAAGGCTCTGGTGCTTCTCCAAAACAAACAGATTGATTGGAAGATATTGATCCTCCATTTGATGCATTTTGAGCAAAAGAAAAAGTGGTGATACACATCATAGCGAGAAGACACCATATGTTCCTTTGAAGTTTTAGATGAAAATAGGGAGTAAAAAATTGCATAATAAATGAGTTTTTAATGATTTATAATAAAACAGAATTGTGTATGATTTACTTTGGGCAATAAACAACCTACCTGAATAAGTCGTTATTACTTTTCAGTCAATACCAAATAGATTTAGTGTGATAGATTTAATTACTAAATCTTATCAAAATTGATTAAGGTTTAACTAAATGCCATTAAGGCACTGGCTTTAAGAGGAAAATTTAGAATTGGATTACTGTTTGATTTTAACATTTACTAATAGTAAGTAAATTGTTATGTAGGTTTTTTAGAGGAGATCTTTAGAGTTGAAATACTGTTTGAATATTAACTTTTGGTTTTACCAATGAAATGGTATTTAGGTTTTTTAGAGGAGATCTTTAGAGTTGAAATACTGTTTAATTTTTTACTGTTTTAAAGTATGTTAGTTTGATGATGTAAATATAATATTTTTTCTATCTTCAAAAAGATATTCATCGGAATGAATTTGTTTTATGTAAAATAACTTACAAATATGATATTAGATAAAAAATTGAAATTGATGTTACTTCTATTATTTCAGTTGATTTTAGTGCTTAATATGAATGCCAAAAGTGATGTATCAAACAATATAAATGCAACAACTTTTTTAATCAAAAATGCTCAAGAAGTCTTGCCATTAATCAATCTGCCTGAAAAGACTTTTGTTATTCAAACTGATTTTATTGGTCAAGAACCATTACTGAGCGGTACGTCTTTTGTTAGGTAGCACCAAGTTTTGAAATAATAAATGAATCAAAGGGTTTGCAGA
>JAVCKV010186731.1:0-17137 GCA_032274145.1 Herpochondria borealis | reverse complement strand
GCCTTCGCGTCTTTCTAAAGTTGCTGTCATAATAACATATTTATAATTTTTAATCTTCCCAAGTTTAAAGCTTGTTAGTTTTAATTGTAAGACAAGCTAAGGGTTACCACCAATAAAACTTAAAAATTTAATCTCATCGAGTTAATTTTAAAAATTCCAGTTCAAAATCTAGGACTGCCCGAGTAGTATTTCCTCCAATAAAAATTTTTTTTTGGTCTTGGACAATCCAAATTTGAGAATATGTAATATAACTAATTAATGTACTAACCATTAAAAATCCAAAACCTGTATAGATTAATGGGATTCCTGGGTCCAATTTAATCTGTAAGCCAGTGGAACAAATAATATCAATTAATGGTACTGGAAAATTTGTTTGAGATGTTTCGTTTATCTCAAGATTCCCAATAAAAGACCCTAATTCGTTATATATCGAACAATATCCTTGTAAATTATTAATTAAAATGGTAAATCCTTCTTTTAAATTAATAAAATCATTATTTACAGGAATCCAAGAAATCCAAAATTTATCGG
Source organism: Herpochondria borealis (assembly GCA_032274145.1). Taxonomy (NCBI): domain Eukaryota; phylum Rhodophyta; class Florideophyceae; order Ceramiales; family Ceramiaceae; genus Herpochondria; species Herpochondria borealis. The sequence goes on along the minus strand of JAVCKV010186731.1, from coordinate 16,606 downwards.
GTTGGTCAAAAAGTGAGATTAAAGGGTATTGAAAAGTCAATCGATTCTTATCTGTTAATCTTATTCCAATTAAATTCCAGTCAGTTTGATAATATTTAATATTGTTATAACTTATTGGAGAATTAACAAAAATTGTTTTTCGATCAATTTCATTACCACTATTATTTAAAATAGAAATATCCGAATAAAATTGATTAATAGTTGATGTTTTTGTATATGTAATCCAAAAATCATTTATACGTGCAGAAGTTTTTGAAATTTTTGCGAATTCGCCGGTACTAAGAATATTTTGAATATGAAAAATTTCTGATTTTGGAACAATTTCTTGAGCTTTAAATCCTGAGACTGCACTAATTATTGTACCAATCAATATTAATATCATACTAAAATGAACAATAATAGGTGCTAATTTACCAATCAAACCTTTATAACAATATATAAGATTTTTTTGCTGAAATATTAAATAGTTACTTTTTTTTAAAGATGTAAAAAGTTTATTAAAATTAACACTTTGTAATTTATTAAATAATCTTAATTTATTAAATTGCTTTGACGCTCTAAAAAATTGACACCGACGTGCTACTTTTAATGCCGGTAGTTGTTGGACAGCTGTACAGGTCAATAAACTAGTACCAAATAATAAAATTAAAAAAAGAAACCACCATGTTTTATAAATATGGTCAAATCCAAATAATAAAATTATATCCCATGATAAAAAATTAAAAATTTTATCGGTTATTGGATAATTTAATTTATATACTTCAATTAATTGATCCTGCTCAATTATAGTACCAATTATACTAGAAACGGCTATTAACAATAGTATACTTATTGCAAACCGAAGATCAGCTAACGATTTAAAAATACTTTGCTTCATAATTTTCTTATTTAATATAAATATCATTTGATGAAGCCAAACGAATTCGACCAGATGAAGCCCAATTTTGTAATTTTAATGTTTGATTCGTCTCTAATTGAGCTAATGGTATTAATTCTTTTACAGCCGTACTAATATCGTCAGTTGTAAACTCCCGCTTTTCATAAAAAGCTTGATACATACCTTCAATAATACTTTGTCTGATTTCAGCTCCTGAAAACGATTCTGATAATTGAGCTAATTTAGAATAATCAAAAAAATCACATGTTTTTGGACGAAATTCTTGTAGATGAATTTTAAAAATTTGTTCTCTTTCTTGTTTCTTAGGCAAATCTAAAAAAAATATCTCATCAAATCTCCCTTTTCTAATAATTTCCAGTGGTAATAACTCAACATTATTCGCAGTGGCTACAACAAAAACAGGATGTTTTTTTTCAGATAACCAACTAATAAAAGTTCCTAAAACTCGATTACTTGTACCACTATCGCCTTTACTATCATTATTACTAAATGCTTTATCAATCTCATCAATCCATAAAATACATGGTGATAAAGTTTCAGCAACTTGAATCATTTGTCTTAACCGTGATTCAGATTCACCCACAATCCCACCGAATAATTTTCCTACATCTAATTTTAACAACGGTAATTGCCATTCCGTTGCAATTGCTTTGGCAGTTAAAGATTTACCAGTACCTTGAATACCAATAAGTAATAACCCACGAGGAGTTGGTAAACCATAATTTGAAGCTTGAACTCCAAAAGCTGTTTTTCTTTTCTTTAACCATTCTTTTAAAATATCAACACCCCCAATATTTTGAATTTTCTCTTCTGTTGACCAATATTCTAAAATTTCTGTTTGCCTAATTATTTGTTTTTTTTCACTTAATAAAATTGAAATACTACTTTCATCAATTGTTTTATAAATTGCAATTATTTTTGATAATACTCTTCTAATTCGTTCAAGTGATAATCCTTGACATGCACGGGTTAAATCTTCAAGAAGTTCAGGTTCAAGAATTAAATTTAATGAGTTAATTAATCTATTTAATTCTTGGTTAATTTCACTTTGGATTGGTAACTGAAAATATAAAATAGTAATTAAATCTTGTAATTCTTTAGGTATATTAATTTCGGAACCAACCATAATAATTGTCTTAGGCTGTAGTTTTAGTACTCGACTTATATTTTTTAATTTTCGTGAAATAGAAACATCTGTTAAAAATCGATTAAAGTCTTTTAATAGAAAAATAGCTGGTGTTTCGGGTGTTAAACGTTCAATTAATTCGAGAGCTTGTAATGGATTACGTTTAGCAAATCCTTCATTATTTGGGTTATTAGTATAGCCATCAATAAAATCCCAACTATAAATACTTCTATTTAAATTTGCTTTGATTGTTTTTCGAATAACGTATTCAACTCGATCTTCTTCAATTGTATTAATATATATAATAGGATAACGAGCTTTTAATAACAGAATTAATTCATCATTAAATTTCATAGGTTAATTAAATTATAGAGTTATTTTATCAAACTATTATTATATCAATTTTAAATAAAAAATTATTTATTATTAGAGTTAATTTAAAATTATTCTCTCTAATAATAGTTAAGTTATCGTTGTATTACTAACTTTTTACGTCCTTTTCGTCTTCGATTTTTAATTATTTTACGTCCTTGAGAAGTACTCATTCTAGCGCGAAATCCTGATAATCGTAAAATTGAATAACATGTTTTATTTGAAAGTGTTCGTTTTGTCATAATTTAAATTTTTAGCATAAAATAAATTTTTAATAATATCTCATTTGATAATAGATAAAAGGTACTTATAAAACTGATAATCGGATAAAATCAAAAATAATTAAATAAATAGTGGTTTCATTGCGATTTATGAATAATTCGTAGGCTCCATCTTTATATTCAAATAATGGATTTCGTTGTCCATATCCTCGCCATCCAACAGCATCACGTAATAGTGACATTTTTTGTAAATGTTCTTTCCATGCTATATCAAGATAGACTAAAATAAGTGTACGCTCGATTCCAAAAAATGTACCTGGATAATAAATTTCTAATTCGAGTGCTTTTGTTTCATAGCATAACCAAAATTCTTGGAACAAATATAATTTTAATTCGATAGGATCAAAATTTGCAAAATTAAATCCAAATTTTGAGAATAAATTTAAAATTAAATTTGTTCCAAATAAATTTTCAATAACTTCGATCACTTGTTTATTATTTCGAGTATTTATTTGTAATTCCTTTACAATTTCGGTTATGATATGTTCTCCATATGATAAAATTATATCACGAGTTGATTGACGTTCTAAAATTTTACGACGTTCAAAATAAATAACTTTTCGCTGTTTATTTAATATATCATCATATTCAAATAATGATTTACGCCTATCATAATCAAGTTCTTCAACTCGTTTTTGAGCTGAATCTAAACTTTTTGTTAATAAATTTGATTCTAATGGAGAATCATCCACTAATTGGGTAGCCATAAAATTTTGAACTTTTGGACCTCCAAATAAACGTAATAATGAATCATCCAGACTTAAAAAAAATCGAGACAGTCCTGGGTCACCTTGACGACCACATCTTCCACGTAATTGATTGTCAATTCGACGTGAATTATTCCGTTCTGTACCAATAATATAAAGACCCCCAAGATTTTTAACAATAGCATTATCAATTTTTTGATCTTTTTTTGCAAAAACCAATAATTGTTCCAATAAAATTTTAATAGAACATTGATATATAGTTATCGGTGTTTGTATTTGAGTACTTTCATTTAAAATTTTTAAAACTTGTGTATCAGACAATAATAAAAATTTCTTATCATTAATTAGTGAGTTCAAAATACTAACAAATAAATATGATGTTTTTAATTTATTTAATTGGATTGGGAAAATAAAATTAAAATTCTTCAATCTCGTTTTGTTTTTATAAAAAACTAAAATTGTATATAATTGTTTTCGGATTTGGAAATCTACATTTCCACCTAAAATAATATCGGTTCCTCGACCAGCCATATTAGTAGCAATTGTGATACTAGATTTGTTTCCGGCTTGTGCTACAATTTCTGATTCTCGCCTTACATTTTCAGGTTTAGCATTTAATAATTGATATGGTAATTTATATTCATTTAATAATTGAGCAAGCATATCAGATTTTTCAACCGTGGTTGTTCCTACAAGAATAGGTTGGCCTGTTAAGAAAACAGTTTGACATTCTTTTGCAATCGCTTGCCATTTTGAGAATTGATCTTTATAAATTAAATCAGATAAATCTTGTCTTTTATTTGGACGAGCTGTTGGGATTTCTTCTACCGATAAATTATAAATTTTTTCAAATTCTAGTTCGGCTGTCTTTCCAGTTCCAGTCATACCCGATAATTTTGGATATAACAAAAAAAAGTTTTGATAAGTAATTGAAGCTACAGTTTCGCTATTTTCACGAATTGGTACCCTTTCTTTTGCTTCAATTGCTTGATGTAATCCTTCACTCCATCGTCGATCAGGCATTATTCTACCTGTAAATTCATCAACTATAATTACTTGATTATTTTGAATAATATAATGGACATTCAAAAAAAATAGAGCTGTTGCTTTAATTGCATTAATAATATAAGGAATCCAAGGATCATTAAAATTAAACAAATCACGAATTTCTAATATATTTTCAATTTGTAAAATACCTTGCTTTGTAAGAATAATATTCTTGTTTTTTTCATCTACTTTGAAGTGAACATTAATTTCCAAATATTGAGTAACTTCAGCAGCAATTATGTATTTATCAGCACTAGTTGCAATAGAATTTGATATAATTAATGGAACTTGAGCTTCATCAATCAAAATAGAGTCAACTTCATCGACAATACAATAATTAAAGGGTCGCAAAACAACGTCTTGAATATTTAATGCCATATTATCTCTTAAATAATCAAATCCAAGTTCATTATTTGTTACATACGTAATATGTGCATCATAATTTTGTTGTCGCTCACTTGTAGTCATATTTTCTTGTATTAAACCAGTATCTAACCCTAAAAATCGATATATTTGACCCATCGATATTTGATCACGACTTGCAAGGTAATCGTTAACAGTAACAATATGTACTCCTTTATCTGTTAAAGCATTTAAATAAGATGAAAGAGTTGCAACTAATGTTTTTCCTTCTCCAGTTCGCATTTCAGCAACTTTTCCTTCATTAAGAACTAAACCACCTATTAATTGAACATCAAAATGTCTTAAACCAAGTGTTCGAACACTTGCTTCTCTAACAAGTGCAAATGCTTCTGCTACAATTGCGGTTGAATTTTGAGTTGTATTTAATTGTTTTTTTAACGCAAATGTTTTTAGTCTTAATTCGGTTTCATTTAATTCTTTTAATGTTGTCTCAAACCCATTAATTTGGTTAACTATATTTTGATATTTGTTTACTATAGATTTTCTAGCAAATATATTTTTTAGCATTTTTTATTTCATTAAACGAATATTTTTTCAAATATCTTATTTTAAAATAATATATGAAAACTAATTAAACAATATTTATTCGTTTTCGTTTTGTCTTATGATAATCGAATTTTACTGTACCATCCACTAATGCAAATAAAGTAAAATCTTTCCCACAGCCAACATTTTGGCCGGGTTTGAATTTCATCCCTCTTTGACGAACTAAAATATTACCAGCTTTAACTAATTGACCCCCAAATCGTTTTACACCTAAACGTTTTGAATTGGAATCTCGACCATTTTTTGTACTCCCAGCACCTTTTTTATGAGCCATATTTTGAATTTAAAAAAATTTATATAATATTTATATCTTCTATAAGAACTCTCGTTAATTCTTGACGATGTCCTTGTTTTTTACGTGTTTTTTTCTTTGGCCGCATTTTATAAACAATAGTTTTTCGTCCACGTAAATGTTTCAAAACTCTAGCTTGAATTTTTACACTTTTCAAGTATGGTTTTCCAATTAAAACTTCACCATTGTTATTTACAAGCAGAACTCTATTTAAATGAATTTCTTGACCTAAAATAGTAGGAATACGGTTTAAATCATAATATCTACCGGTTTCAATCCAAAATTGTCTACCACTAATTTCCACAATCGCATATTTCATAGTTTAAAACCATAACATTTTAATGAATTAAAACTTTACAATAGTCTAATAGAAAAATCAAATTTTTTAGAACAGTCTATATTTTTATTTAACTGTTGTGTTTTTTAATGTCCAAAGTTCATTATAAAAAAATTCAAAGGCTCTTGATTGGTAACAATTTGGATTTGTAATAATTGATAAAGTTCGGGTAATTTTCAAATTTTCAATTTTAACAACATCAATGGTTTTTAATTGAATTTCTTTTTCAATAGCTGACGATGATACAAAAGCAGCTCCAAGACCTAAGCTAACAGCAGTTTTAATTGCTTCAATTGAATTTAATTGCATAACAATATTAAAACGTTTAGTTTCAATTTGATTTTGAATTAAAATGTTCTCAATAAATTTTCTAATTGTAGAATTTGAATTTAATGCAATAAAATTTAAATGATATAAATCATCTTTACTTATTACTTTTTTTTTATCAATTGCAAATGGATGAGATTTAGGTATTATTAATGCTAATTCATCTTCAACAAAAGTTTCAATACCAAGATTTTTTTTTAAATTTTCAGGTATATTACCTCCTACAACAGCAATATCAATATCTCGGTCTACAACTCCTTTTGTAATTACTCGTGTTGAATCAATCTGAACTTTCAGATTAATTTGGGGATAGTTTTGAGCAAATAAGGCTAAAATTCGAGGCATTAAATAAGTACCAATTGTCTGACTTGCCCCCACGGTTAAATTACCACGATCACCATTTTGTAAATCAGCAAGAGCTCTACAACTTTCTTCACATAAAGCTAAAATACGATCTGAATATTTAAGAAATAATTTACCAGCTTCTGTTAAAGATATTTTATTATTATCCCGATTAATTAGTAAAAGACCCAACCGGTTTTCAAGTAACTTCAATTGTTTACTTAAAGCGGGTTGTGAGACAAATAAAACTTCAGCTGCTTTTGTAAAACTTTTTTCAGAAGCAATTGCTTTTAAAATTCGTAATTGATGTAAAGTAAAAGGTAAAACCATTTAATAGATTTAATGTTAAATAGATTGTTTTAAATTTGTCTAATTTTGAAATATAATATGTAGAACTAACAAAATTATTTAAAGTGCGGATGGAGAGACTCGAACTCTCAAAACAAATGTTACTAGGACCTAAATCTAGCGCGTCTACCAATTTCGCCACATCCGCAATTTATCGTTAAAATAAAATTCAGCTAATTTTTGCATTTATTTTTAATTTATATAATTAAAATTTCGACTTTTTTTAATTATCTTACGTATATTTGATTACTTTAATTTTTATAAAAGAGTTAAAATTTTTACTATTCAAAATATGATGTAATAATCTTTAAATTTTTTAATTTAAAGATTTATTCATCATTGTTTAATGTATAAATAAAACTAGTAGGTTGTCCGCGTAAAACTGATTTGGCTAATGACAAAGCTTTTTGAGCTTCTTTATGTCCTTTTCGTTTCCAGGTAGCTTTACGAGAATTTTTTTTTGATTTAGATGTTCGCTTTTTAGGTACTGCCATAATCGAATAAAATTAGCTTATAGGAATTTATTTTTTATTATTCTACTAAAATTAAATCAAAAAATCAAGTTTATATTAAATTTTCTTAATATCTAATAAAAATTCTATAAGGTATAAAATTATAAATGGTTATATAGTAGTTAGAATAGACCAACTACAATTTAACCATCTAAATAATATCTATAACTTTATATTGGTTTAGATTATTCAAAAAGCTATTTATCATTAGCTAATTCCAGTTTTTCTTCTTCTTTTATTTCATTTTTACGAAGTTCAGGATCAACGGCACTATAATCTAGTTCGACAGTAATTTTTTCATATAAATCTGCATCTATTATAAGTTTAGTTCCCGGATATAATTGTTTTGATAAACATTGTTCAGCTAAATTATCTTCAAGTAATCTCATAATAGCACGACGTAATGGACGAGCCCCATAAATAGGATCATAACCTTGCTCAATAATAAGTGCGCGGGCTAATTCTTTTACTTCTAATTCTAAATTTTTCTCTTTCATACGAGTTTGAAGTTGCTTTATCATAATTTCTGAAATTTGTGTTATATCACTTTTTGATAAATGTTTAAAAACAATAATTTCATCTAAACGATTTAAAAATTCTGGACGAAAATATTTTTTTAATTCTTCATTTACTAAACCAGATATCCTCTTATATACAGCAGCATCGGCCTCCGATTCAGATTGTCCACCTTCATCAGCTGTTAAAAATTGAGCATTAATATCAAAGTGACTAGTACTTGATTTTTTTGATTGAATTCCACTCTCTTGTTCAATAATCTTTGAACCAAGATTAGAAGTTAAAATAATTAATGTATTTTTAAAATCAATTGTCCGGCCTTTTGAATCTGTTAAACGTCCATCATCCAAAATTTGTAATAATAGATTAAAAACATCTTCATGTGCTTTTTCAATTTCATCAAATAAAACAACCGTATATGGCTTACCCCTAACAGCTTCTGTTAATTGACCCCCTTCACTATAACCAACATATCCGGGAGGGGAACCGATTAATTTTGCTACTGTATGTTTTTCCATATATTCAGACATATCTAATCGAACCATAGTGTCTTCAGTACCAAACATATACGCTGCTAGTGTTTTAGTAAGTTCTGTTTTACCAACTCCCGTTGGTCCAGCAAAAATAAAACTTGCTATTGGACGACTTGGATTTCGTAAACCTACTCGTGCACGTCGAATTGCTTTTGAAACGGCTACTATGGCTTCATGTTGACCAACTAACCGTTCATGAAGTGTTTGTTCCATATTTAATAATTTTAAAGATTCTGATTCTGAAAGTTTAGTAACTGGGATACCTGTCCAACCAGCAATAACTGCAGCAACATCATCTTCCATAACCATATCAATATGCGTTCGTTTTACTTTTGCTTTTTCATTTATTTCAAGAGCTTGTTTCATTACTTGAATTTGCGTCCGAACTTCCATTTCATATTCTAATAAATTCGACGCTGTTTCAAAATCTTGCTTGCGAACAGCGATATCTTTTTCACTTAATGTTTGTTGTAATTCTTTTAGCAATACTAAGATACTATGAGGTAAACGCTTATTTTCTAAACGAACACGAGATCCAGCTTCATCAAGTACATCAATTGCTTTATCAGGAAGAAATCGATCTGCAACAAATTTATCGGCTAATCTAGCAGCTTGTTCAATAGCATCATCATGGTAACTTAGTGTATGATGAAGTTCAAATTTTGAACGTAAACCACGTAATATATCAATAGTAATGTCAACACTAGGTTCTTTTACATGAACTGGTTGGAATCGACGTTCTAAAGCAGCATCACGTTCAATATATTTTCGATATTCATCTGTAGTTGTTGCTCCTATACAACGAAATTTTCCACGGGCCAATGCAGGTTTTAAAATATTAGCTGCGTCAACTGCTCCTTCTGCAGCACCGGCCCCTACTAAAGTGTGAATTTCGTCAATTACTAGAATAACAGTTCCATCATATTGTGCTTCGTCAACAATTCGTTTTAATCTTTCTTCAAATTCACCACGATATTTTGTTCCAGCTAATAAAGTTCCCAAATCTAAGGCCATAATTATATTTCCTTCTAAGAAATTGGGGACATCTTGGGTTAAAATAAGTTGGGCAAGTCCTTCGGCAACTGCGGTTTTTCCTACACCCGGTTCACCTATTAAAACTGGATTATTTTTTCGTCTTCTGGCTAATACTTTAATAACTTCAAAAATTTCTTTATCACGCCCAATTACAGGATCTAATCTTCCTTCAATTGCTTCTTTCGTAATATTATCTGCATATTCTTCTAAAGTTGGGGTAGTTGTATCACCATCATGATCTAAAATTCGTTTTTCAACATCCGTTAAAGGTCGTAATAGTTCTTCTTGATTTTCTTTTATAAGGTCTAACGTTTTTTTACGTAATTGAGTTATATCAACACCAAGTTTTTCAATAGTACGAATTGCAACGCCATCTTCTTCAGCAATGAGAGCTAATAAAATATGTTCTGTCCCTACATAATTTTGGCCAATATCCTTCCCTTCTTGTACAGCCATTTCTAAAACACGTTTTGCTCGTGGAGTAAAGGGAATTTCTGAAGCAACAAATCCAGTCCCACGACCAATATAATTTTCAACTTCTTTTCGAGCTTTTTTTAAGGTTACTCCCATTGATTTTAATGCTTTAGCTCCCATACCTTGACGCTGTCCGACAACTCCTAAAAATAATTGCTCTGTTCCAACAAAATTATGTCCCATTCTTCGAGCTTCTTCCTGTGACAGCATTATAACTTTAATAGCACCTTCAGTAAATTTTTCAAACATAAATAATTCCTAATTTTTAAAATTAATTACGTATATTATTTCTATTCACATAATTAGTTTAACAATACATTTTTAATCAGTTAGAATTATTTTAATTTAATATCTCAATAAATTTAAATCTTTCTAAGATTTAATTTAGATATAAAATCATTATTGATTAGTATAATAAAGTTTTATAAATAAAAGATAATTCTTGCTATTCAAAGTTAACTAATGTATAATTTATAATCTAAAAGTTATAGTGGCGGCGTAGCCAAGTGGTAAGGCAGTGGATTGCAAATCCTTGATCCCCAGTTCGAATCTGGGTGCCGCCTAATAAATATTACACTATAATATTGTTTTCATTTATCTTATTATTTATAATATAAGTATGACTTCAATAAAAGGGGATGTGGTGGAATTGGTAGACACGACGGACTTAAAATCCGTTGCCTAGTGATAGTGCGTGAGGGTTCAAGTCCCTCCGTCCCCATTATAACACATTTTATATTTTTTTTTAGTTAGTTAAATAAAAATTATTTAGGTCTTCAATTATTAACTCTTAAATATATCTTATATAAGTAGTTTAGATTTCTTGATAATGAAAAGTAGATTCATTAAATTTTTTAACTAACGGTATTATAAATATAAATAGTTATTGTAATTTATAATATTTGATAGTATTTCTCTACTTTCTACTTATAATTTTAATATTTAATTGCTAAAAATAATTTATAGCATTATAAACTAACATCAACATTTTATTTTACTACAAAAATAAATATAAAATAATAAGGAAAATACTGGAATAAACTTAAATAGTGAATATGTTAACCACACCACAAATATTTATTTAAATTTCTAACATTCTTCTATAATTGGACAAAAATTACGTTTTACTAAAAAAATTATTAATTTATAGTTTGTTCCTATTAATAAATATTATAATTATTTTTAAAATATTTACTTTTTTTAAATTTTAAGTTAAAAAATTTAAAAAAAGTAATCAGATTATATCATATAAATACGATATAATATTCCTGTCGATAAATCTGATTCAGATAATAAGTCAAGAATGTTTATATCTGAATCATAAGTAATATCTAAAATTCGTTTATGAATTCTTAATTCAAAATGTTCTCTTGAGTCTTTATCTACATGGGGAGAGCGTAAAACACAATATATGCGTTTATCTGTTGGTAAATATACATTTTTAATACTATTTAATTCGTTTTTTTGTCCAAGATTCATTATTTTTTTACATGAAGAATCTAAAAGATTATGATTAAAAGATTCTAATCTGACACGAATTTTATTATTATTTTTTATTGTCATAATTTTTAATGATTATTTAACAATTTTAGAAACTACTCCTGCTCCTATAGTTCTACCCCCTTCACGAATAGCAAAACGCATACCTTCTTCAATCGCAACAGGATAAATTAATTCAGCTGTCATTTTAATACGATCACCAGGCATAACCATTTCTACAATAGTACCATCATCTGCTGTAAATTGTGTAATTGAACCTGTTACATCAGTTGTTCTAACATAAAATTGTGGTCTATAACCTGTAAAAAATGGAGTATGACGTCCACCTTCTTCTTTTGTTAAAACATAAACTTCTGCTTCAAAATCAGTATGAGGTAAAATTGTACCTGGTTTCGCTAATACCATTCCACGCTCAATATTTTCACGTGTAACACCTCTTAATAAGATTCCCACATTATCCCCAGCGAAACCAGCATCTAATGTTTTTTGGAACATTTCAATTCCAGTAATTGTTGTTGTTTGTGTTTCACTAATTCCTACAATTTCAACATTATCACCTACGTTAATAGTTCCACGTTCAATTCGACCGGTTGCTACGGTTCCACGACCCGTAATTGAAAAAACATCTTCAATTGCCATTAAAAATGTTTTTTCAGTATCACGTTCTGGGGTTGGAATATATGAATCAACCGCATCCATTAAAGCATAAATTTTATCTACCCATGGATTATCACCTCTTTTTAGATCTGGGTTTGATGAAATAGCTTCAATCGCCTGTAATGCAGAACCTGGACAAATTGGAATATCATCACCTGGAAAATCATAAGTTGATAATAACTCACGAACTTCTAATTCAACTAATTCTAATAATTCTTCATCATCTACCTGATCTTCTTTATTTAAGAAGACAACAATTTCTGGAACTCCTACTTGTTTTGCTAATAATATATGTTCACGCGTTTGGGGCATTGGCCCATCAGCTGCTGATACTACTAAAATTGCCCCATCCATTTGTGCTGCACCAGTAATCATATTTTTTACATAATCAGCATGACCTGGACAATCAACATGTGCATAATGACGTGCTTCTGTCTCATACTCAACGTGTGCTGTATTAATAGTAATACCACGTGCTCGTTCTTCTGGTGCCCCGTCAATATCAGAATACTCTTTAACTACACTATTACCGTCTAAGGCTAATGTTGCTGTGATTGCAGCCGTTAGTGTTGTTTTTCCATGATCAACATGACCAATTGTTCCAATATTAACATGCGGTTTCGTACGTTCAAATTTTTCACGTGCCATTGATAAAAATTCCTGGTATTTAAGTATACAAAATAAATTATTTAATGAAGCTTTTAGCGAGAAAATTTACTAATTTTCAAAGTTAATTGTAAGTTTAAACGTAAATTATGTTTTTAATAAAAAATTATTATTCCAATAAAATTAGAGTTATCTAAGATAAAATAGTGATTTAAATTTGATATTTTTTAAGTTTTTATAACAAACTATTACTAATAAATTTCTAATCCATTGAAAAAATTAAAATTAACACAAAATGTAATATAGTTAATTTATAGTTTATGTTATAGACAGTTTATATTCAATAGTTAATAGTAATGAAAGTACTATTTTATATAATACATCCACTTATGAATCATGTTGAGAAATATATTTAGTATCGGAAATGCGCAAAAGCTTTATTGGCTTCAGCCATTCTATGGGTTTCCTCTTTTTTTTTTATAGTATTACCCATATCATTTGCAGCATCAATTATTTCACTTGCTAATTTTGTTGCCATACTTCTTCCTACTCTTTCTCGTGCATATTTAATAATCCAACGTAAAGATAAATTTGTAGCACGAAATCCATTAACTTCAATCGGGACTTGGTATGTAGATCCACCAATTCTTCTAGCTTTTACTTCTACTATAGGACTAGCATTTTTTATTGCTCTTTCAAAAATTACTAAAGGATCTTCATTTGTTTTAGTTCTGATAATCTCAAATGCACTATATACAATATTTTGAGCTAAATTCTTTTTACCAGATTTTAAAATTCTTGTAATTAATAAACTAACTAAATAACTGTTATAAGTTGAATCTGGTTCAGGAAACCGTTTTTTTGATATATTACGACGTGACATAAAAGAAAATTTTTGAGAATAAATTTTATTAAAATATAATTTAACTATTAGTTTTTGGTTTTTTAACTCCATATTTTGATCGACCTTGTGTTCGATCTTTCACACCACCACTATCTAATGCACCTCGAATAATATGATAACGAACTCCAGGTAAATCTTTCACACGACCTCCTCGAATTAGAACAACCGAGTGTTCTTGTAAATTATGTCCAATTCCTGGAATATAAGCCGTAACTTCAAAACCAGATGTTAATCTTACCCTAGCGACTTTTCTAATTGCAGAATTGGGTTTTTTGGGGGTTGTTGTATAGACACGTGTGCAAACACCTCGACGTTGAGGACAGTTTACTAATGCAGGCGATTTAGTTTTTTTATTTATTTTTATACGTCTGGCTCTAACTAATTGTTGTATTGTTGGCATATATATCAAAAAAATTCGTTAAATATAAATTTGTTTATTTTTCTATATTTGACAGATTTTAAATCAATCGATAATATTTAGATTCTTTCGACACAACATCCAAGAAAAGCAAAGAAAGATTTCTTCTTGAAAACTTTTTCATCTCCAGGATTCTTTCTTTTCTAAGCTTTTCTTCCAAGTAAGAAAGTTTCTCTCTCAACAGGTTTTTCTTTCTTTGGAATCTTTGGTCTATTTTTATATTTGTACCTATCTTTACTTGATGTATCTTCGTCTTTATCAGATGAGAATATTTCATCACTACCATCCTCAGATTCTGATTGAGTGTGCTAACTAATTGTTGATCTTCCAGGACCTGATGGAGTTTTTATATTATTTACATTGTAATAATTAATTTTAGCTGAATGAAGATTGATTGTTAGGGCTATTAATCATTAAAACATGAAATTGGATGTAAACTTACATCTATTCATTAAACTATGGGATAGATTATTTCCACCAAATTGATTACTGAAACCATTGGTACTGTAATTGGTTGAATCATCTCCTTTTTTGTCAAAACATATTGCTCCAAGATCATAGAGACTTCCTCCTTGTGCTAAAAAGTTAGAACAAATGTTGAACTTACATCTTGGAATATTCTTGTACTTTGCAATTTTATTTTTAATACCTGATTGTTTATCATTTTTATTTTGTTGATTATTGTAAAATGTCTCAAATTCAACAGGATTATAAGTGAATGGAATAATTCCATATTCAAGGAAACTATTCTCATCCATTGTTTTTGTAGCATCTTGAACACATCTCGGAGGCCAATATTCTGTTAGGTTGTCAAATGAACCACCATATTTAGTTTCGAGCATTGAACTATCAATAAATTCCAAGAGACCTTCTTTCTCTGACACATCAATCTAAATAAATTCTATCATGTCACATAGATCAGAAACAAAGTGATCAACATCTGAGAGGTTTTGCTCTTTAGGTGGTCTACCGTAAAATATAATTTGAGCAATATTGTATGGATGATGGTCCAAAATTAGATCTTTCAACTTCTACAAGTACTAATTTGGTTAAAAATATTTTTAAACTTAAACTTACATTTCTAATGAAGACAGAACTGCAGGCACAACCTTCAAAATCAAATATCACTGTGTATCTTTCAAGATAACATGGAATGCATGTTTTCATTCTCATGATTAAAAGAAAGGCATCAACAAGTGTCAAAAATTCATCGAGCTCTCCACTTCTGATTTTGGTTTTGAGAGAAAATACTACCACAGATCTCTTCTATTTATCAATTCCATAAGTATAAATATTTCCATTGGCCTAAACAAATTAAAATCACATATTCAATTTGAACTTACAATAAATCCCAGTGTGACATTTGCTAATTTTCTTCTGGTAACTTCATCAATATATCTAAGATGCTGGCGAATGTCATTCAAGCATAATTCTCTATCATAGTGATTCTTTTGGCCATATTTCAAAGTATCCCCTTCTCTCCACCATATTGGTAAATCAATTTTCTATTCTTCAGGAATTTCTCTATTTTCAAATTTTTTGAGACTTGCGCTCCTATTTAGGATAGAATTCTAATTGTAATTCAAATATGGCTCTATTTTCTCCAGATAAACCATTTCCTGTGGTGTCAGATATGTTTGGACACTCTTTAAGGGATAAAAGATTCTTCTAACTTCAAGTTTACCTTTATCTGTATTCACTGATTTGAATATTCTATTATCTAAAGGAGTTAAAATATTATTTGACTTACTTTTCATGCAATAAGCGTTTAAGAAACAGAGTAAGAAGATCCCAATTGTGACTGAAATAACAGTGCAGATGTAAGTTCAGATACCTATGAAAGGACCTACAAAGAAGAGCCTAATAAAATGCCAGTAAGGGTAAAACCCAAGAATGTAAGGGATAAAACACTCATAATGTCACCATATGAAAAGGAGATGTTGTTTCTTTTCAGGAATTATAATTTTACAAAACTTATCTCACATGGAAGTCTGTTAGATATTACTACAGAATATCCAGACGAATATTTTGAATACTATCTTCTTTTTACACGCGATTCCCTGTCTAATGGCAGCATGTTTGGAGTCCTTGCAAAGATGAACGACAGCAGCAGCATTTCTAAGTCGTCCAGCATGTCTGCTAGCAGCATGATTGGAGGCCTTGCAACGATGAAGGACGGTAGCGCTACCGGTAGCATCAAGACGCAGTCTTCAAGGGCATCGTCGAATATGTTTGGGAGTTTCACAAACGATGTCTTCACGATGCTGGCAACAGCTCCAAAGCTGCAGCCAAAGCAAGACCAAGATCCAGCGGAGGGAGAACAAATTGACTCAACCCAACTCCCTCTTCTTCCCGAGCTGAGGCGAGCATGAGCTGTTCTTGCTTGAGCATCCCTCTCTTCGGCG